>JANTPZ010091370.1:0-32706 GCA_025593235.1 Vachellia pachyceras
CGGTCGTGAGGGAGTTGTAATTCAAGAACCTGGACGGAAACTAGAGAACGAAATAAACTAACCTACAGGGCGGAAATATTTCCTGTTCAATGCCACTTCATTTGCACAGCTGTTATGGGATGAACCGCATGTGCTCTCCTAATTGTATCTGCACTTACTTCTGACAGCCCTTTATACTTAACCTTTCCTTCTTCCACCAGCTTCTTAAGCTCACCCACCTATAACGCAACAAACTCATAATTAGTATGTGTCACACGCCATTTTAAGACTAAAAATTTGCAGTGTATGGGAAGGAATCTCGAACGGTATCATCTGTTGGCACCGACTTATATATCCACCCCATGCTGATAGTAGAGATCAATGTATTCTACGTCAAGCCGTTTCAAGCTGGCCTCACAACATGAACGCACATGTTCTGGTGTACCCCTGAAGTGAATATTATCGAAAAGTGCGTCTGCATCAATACCAAACTTGGTTGCCAGCTGGATTTCATCTCTGGGTAACTGCGTAATGCCCTGCTCAACCGAACATTAATTAAAAGAAAAATGGATGGGCTGAAGGGAAAATCATGCCACCGAGCAAACGAAATGAAAAACAATCATGTAAGGATAGATCCGTTATGTCACCTTTACTACCAAAACTTCCTTGGTATTGGCTCCATAAAAGTCGGATGTGTCAAAGAATGTAATGCCATTACTGAAAGCGTGCTTGATGATGGATATTCCTACGTCTTCAGGGATAGGAGCGTTATAGAGTCAGGTAAGGCCCATAAAGCCAAATCAGAACTTGGAATCCTGAAGCAGGAAGTAGAAATTGAAGCAATTGAAAGGAAGAAAAGGAGAAGCAATCATGGAAGGGGATATATACCTCAGCCTAGGGTTCCAAGTTTAACACGAGCCATTTGAAGGTGCGGCCATGGCCAGGAGTGGGTTTCAGTTATTCAGTACGTATCACCGTAGTGTCGATGTAGAGGCGATGTGTGTGTGTGTGTGTGTAATATATATATATATATATTTATATATATAGCACGCCTGGAATTGGAGGTGTTGGGAGGAGTGATCCATTGTGAACAGGGAAATCGTCGCTGAACATGTCAGGGAGAGAATAGAGCACCATATCCATGAGCAATGGCAGATTCATGGGATCCGCCGCCCTCAAACCTCACTTAACAAGTAGAACTGTAGGAGTAGGAATAGGACGTTATCCCAACTTTAAAATGAATAAGCGCTGATCATTTTTATATCCAAAGAAAGATAAGTTTCATTTTTCCGCTAACAACATATGCTTGGATACAAAAATTTGTCATATATACCAGTACGCACCACCATCAATGTTGCCTTTTGTCTACACCAAGATAATCATGTCCAGGCCCAAAAAGCCACTGCATATATAATCATGTACACTCGCTTAATATATGAAAATTTGTCTACTTTTAAAGCGCCATAAGATTTTAGCAATTATGTTTATCGTATTTAAGGACCGAAGGAATGTATTTTTGTAATCTCTGCCCCTCTCTCTCGTACTTATATTCTGGCTCTGATCCTCCGTATAATCAAATTAAATAATCGAATTCTGGGCCCTGGTGGTGGTGGTGGTATTAGCGAGGAAGGGGATATATGGTGAAGATAAGAAGGGAGATCGAGAATCCAAGTGTTAGAGGGACCACGATGAAACTAGGTAGTTGGAGTTTAGATTTTTCTTTTTCTTGGTTCAAAAGTTGGAGTTTAGATAATTGTTTGATACTACTGAGAATCTTTATCCCTAACTTGCCGATCAAGTTTTGCTTTTGCGTAAAAGGGCATCATGGCATAGCATTTGCATGCATCAAACTCTTTTGACTTTATGCACACATGTAGCCGACCTGATTCTCAGTTTTGTGATAAAAGGAAGGGACTATACCAGAGGTAAACGTCATACTTTCCCTTCTTTTATAGTTACAACGTTATGTCTGCAAATAAATTGCTCTCTTTAATAACAACAAATAGTTTAACTTACGGGAACTACGTTCAAAATTACACGTGTGTGTGTGTGTGGGGTCAAATAATAGCAATTCGTAGTTTAATCCCAATTTGCCTTCGACCTTGCTTTTATTTGATTACTTTTTGCGCACAGATAACTAGTTAAGAACCCCGGCCAATAATAGATATCAGTGAATGTGCATGTTAAGTTTAAGATGGGTGAGGTGAGTGGAGGTTTAGGTTGGAAAGTTTTAAGGCTTAACTATTAATATTATCATGTTGTACTGGTGAAAGCGACAGGACTCCTCACCATTGTAACTTAAATACGAAGGAACTTGGTGGTTTCCTCTCCCGCCGCTAATGCAAGAGGAAGTTGTAAAAGTCAGACCACATAATAAACCTACCTGTTTCCTTAAGTAGCTTCTAATTGATGATGCCTAGTTTGCATACAACAGAGACAAACTAGTGAAAAGCACAGAGAACATGTAATGAAGAGGTAATTAAAGTAGTAGTGGAAGAGCTTGAGCGTGATATTATTAAATTCCTTTCTCTCCTTCTTTTGGGGACCGCCCGCCCCCATTCATGCATCTTCCCTCCTTTTCTTTTCTTCCTCGTTTCCCTTCCATTTATCACTATCAATCCTTTTCTTCCTCATTTACTCTCATAATTACCACCCCCGCCACAACTGCTTCAATATATAATCTCCTCTTTTACCTACTCCCAATCTTAATTTCCACATCCTCTAATTACCCAAACCGTACCTCGCTTGTTGGTTTTGAGGTTTAGTATAATACAGCTCGCACCCATCATATTCACACAATTCTCAGTTGCCAGTCACACATACAAACATGCCAAAGACATTAAACAGAAGTGAGAGAGAGGTGGAGATAGTGATAGACATCATCCTTGATGATCGGTCACATGAGACGAGATCAGATGGCAGTGGAAACACTAATTAACACAAGCTACTTACTTGCCAGAGGCTTGGCTTGTGAAGAAAGGGGGGAGCAAAGAAAAAGCAACTATACACGCTTATGTATACTTTATTATATGCCTTTGCTGGCTATTTTTCTATATATCTTCCTCTCGCATCGCTCACATCTCTCCACTCGTCAACTTCAGAAGAAGAATATGAGGTGACAGATGCGGAGAGCCTAATTCGATATATTTGTATGTATGTAGAGTCCCGATCAATATTTATGCACCTGCAGCGGTTGAAGCTGCCAGCATGATCTGAGCTTAGCTTCTCTTGATTCGAGGCAAAGAACAGATCATGCGGCAGTTTCACCTGTTGAATGGAAGCATAATACCCAAGAACAGCCTTATATCTCTCTCTGATTAGCGGATCCTGCCGCTCAACCATTAAACCAGGTCTTGCTTTTCTTCATTCATTTCCTTCCTCCTTTTGCTTCATATTCAATTAGCAGTATATATGATCTCATCCTTACTTACAATTTTCATTCCTATAAGCTGGCTAATATGTGTGTGTGTGTGTGTGTTCAGATCTCAAGTGACCTAAACGCTGTTTTGGTGCTTTTGATGATGCATCACGTGCGTTTCCTGTTTATCAATATTCAATGCCATGGGCTTGTTTTTTATTTTCTTTTAATGTTATTCCGTCGTATATTTTTGTTTGTAGTTGTGTTTTTGTTATTTGAACTTTTTATTCCGCTGCACATTCCAGCTTTTAACCTATATGGGCGCGTGTATCTGGAGAATATGGGATCTTGCAGCGACAACTTTCAGTTTCAGATCTACATACACCACTAGGATTAAATCGAATCTTCTCTCCCTCATCTCTTGTGTTCATCTTCAGTTCACAAACTTTCAATGAGACATTCATTTCATTAACACGGATTGATTTATGGCGTAACAAGCAGGTTGGTGGCTAATGCAAGGCACGATATTTCTTATTATTTTGCTTTTAAAAACTGGGCATGTTATTTTAATCATTCATTGGCGCAGCGGGGCGTGTGTGTGTGTGTGTGTGTGTGTGTGTGTGTGTGTGTGATAGTTAAGTCGGAGCGAGAATGTTAATTGAGTGTTAATACTGTAAAGAAGAAATAACTTTTTTTAATATGTCCCACTTGATAGGGGAATTAACCAAGACAAGGAACAGAAGAGATGGAAGAACATGAAAGAAACTGTAGGCTTAACAATGCAGCATGATCGTAGAAAGGCATGCAGCTAATGCTAGGTACAAATTAAGTTTCTCCATATATAACATAACAGGATCATGAATTGTTAGGATAGCAGCTAAGTTTTGTGGGTGCTGAATGTGAGAGATATTATACATAACAGAGGGAACTCAGGATGAACGGGTCCGGAGGGCAACAGTGAGAAGGGACCTATACGATGGGGCGATTAATTAGAAGGTATTAGTCTGAGAGAATTTAGTCAATGCAAGAGCTAAATAAGAATGAAAGTAGCTTTTTGCTGCTTTGACAGCAATTAAAAAGGTAGCTTCGATGAATGTGGATTTAATTTGCCAACTAGCTTGTATTGGAAGAGATAAGGTTGATATGATCATATATAAGATTGGGGTGGACGTGGTGATGGGGACGAGAAATTACGCGAGGTTGATGATTTGTTTGTAAGCTCAATATATATAGTTGACTATATATATATATAGTATACAGACTTTATGTGATGTAGCTTACATATAGAGCTAGCGCTGTAATTATATATATGTTGAGAAGTAAGCGTCATCAGTTTGTTTCCCACTCCTGTCTTTTCTACAATCCCTCAAGGGAAGGTGTACATACTCTGATCCATTGCGTCTGCTATTCATAAATGGTACGTGGATTCTCTATTTTTAGCTAATTACGTTCATTTTGTAAGTGTTTATATTAGTTTATTTTAAAAGATTTTAGAGAGTTTCATGTGAAAAGTTTTTACCTCGATTTGTATAATGTGCTTTTGAAAGTTTTCCAAGCAAGCATCTACTCATAATGCATAGTGTCTATTCGATTTGTTGGTTTCTTCTTGCTGCTAACCTCTGCCAAATATGTGTGTAAGACTTGGTATGTTTTTTCGTTCAAAATGTACGACCTTTTAAACCAATGGTACCATTAAAATAAGCGTTGTGCTGTATTGTAGGATATAAAATTTGATATTACTGGTGAATGGATCATTCACCCTCCATTTGTCTCGCAAACTGGGTGCTCTTTCTCGATAATAATATAATATTCCATGAGACGGATTGGCTATTTATTTCCCTCTCGGTAGTAGTTTTCTAATGTGATCGAAATTGCCTTTGACCAGTGATCTCATTGCAATAAGCCTCCATCAGTCTGAAATTGAAGTTTTTATTAATAAAGAATCGATTTTATATATAATATAAAACGTATGCTGATTAAGAACAGAAACCCTTTTATGTGACCATTTTTAAGAGAGCTGATGAGATGAGAACAGTATGCTGATTAAGAACAGAAGTCCCAAGATATAATTATTGTACATAAATATCCTCTATGCGTGAGTAAAGGAGTAATTAAATATGATGTGAAGAGCATGATGGCCTGCAAAATGGTTCACACGAAGCGATGCCGTCGAAGGAACGATACTTTCAAAGTTTGACAGCATATGCAGATAACAGGATGACCAACCGTACCCTCGGAAGACTAAAATCACCGTATTTTGAAATTAATCTTCAAGCCTTAAACTCTTGCTCCCACTGTCCTCATCCATGGATCCAAGTTATCTCAAAGTGGTACAATGTCATTGTAGGTAACTGAAAATGACCATGACCTGTTCTCCTTGTACTTTTTCCATTGCTCATAGTAACAGGTGGGGTTTATTTTATATTTCTTCGTTTCCTGCCACGCTTAAATCAATACAATTCTTAATGATCTTGTTTATTCAAAAGAATATACAGATCTATTGCATGCATGGGTAAAAAATAAGAATAAGGATAGTGAATTGCCATGTGTCTGTATGTATTGTAATGAATTGCCAAGTCACTGATTACTCGTGTGAGTGTGTGTATATATATATAATCATACATCGAGTGTGAGTACGTACAGCATGACCATAATCAACGAAGAAAGTTCAAACACACTGCCAACGAAGCCGGCCTACGGCAACCAAGCATTCGCGGAGAAGCAGCCAGTGATATAGCAAGTTTAAAAGTAAGAACTGATCAGAACTTGTATGAGTTTGAACTCTGGTTAAAATGGTACCTGAAATTTTATAATTTTACTTGGTCGGTGAAATCAGCCTCCAAGAGGAATAGAAATCATTAGGAAAAACAGAGGCCATAATATAAAGCATCGCTCTCGAGCCTCCAAAGCATCCCTCTCAGCGGAAGCCTGAAATTAGGCAAAGTCATAACTCTGAAAACAATCCGGGAAATTAATAATAAAGAAATGGAGCTTCCGTCGAACCTGTTACCGGACGAGGCGAGCCCCGAGTGGATGAACAAAGGGGACAACGCGTGGCAGTTAACGGCAGCCACAGTGGTGGGCCTCCAGAGTATACCGGGGCTGGTCATCCTCTACGGAAGCCTTGTCAAGAAGACCTGGGCCGTTAACTCTGCTTTCATGGCCTTCTATGCCTTCGCCGCCGTTCTACTTTGCTGGGCTTCTTGGGCTTTCCGAATGTCCTTCGGTGACAAACTTCTTTTCTTCGTAGGAAAACCCGGGGTCGCTCTAGACGCCGAGTTCCTGTTGGACAAGGCGTTTCTGGGGCTGTTTCCTACTGCCACCATGGTGTTCTTTCAGGGAGTGTTCGCCGGAATCACCTTGATCTTAGTTGCCGGAGCATTACTTGGCCGGATGAACTTTCGAGCATGGATGCTGTTCGTGCCGCTCTGGCTCACTTTTTCCTACACCGTCTCTGCCTTTAGCATTTGGTCCCCCAACGGGTGGCTTGCAAAGCAGGGCGTCATTGACTTCTCCGGAGGTTTTGTTATTCATCTGTCGGCCGGCGTTGCTGGCTTCACCGCTGCTTACTGGGTATGTATATGCAATATATATATATGCATCCATACAATCGGACCACTTTTTTTTATCTTAAATCGACAGAAGCGAACAGAGTTGTGCGTTATAGTAAAATCATAAAATGTATGTCGTGTTGGTGTTTTGAATAGGTGGGTCCAAGATCGAATGAGGATAGAGAAGCGAGTCCGCAAACACCAAACAACATGATTATGGTGCTCGCCGGGGCAGGGCTGCTGTGGATGGGGTGGAGTGGATTCAACGGCGGAGGTCCGTTCGCGGTAAGCACGGTGGCATCTATGGCCATCTTCAACACACACGTGTGTGCCGCCACCAGCATCATCGTCTGGGTCATCCTGGATGCCTTCTACTTGGGAAAGCCCACGGTGTTTGGCGCCGTGCAGGGAATGATCACTGGCCTCGTATGCATCACCCCCGGCGCGGGTACGTAGTAGTAATAAATAACCACTTCGCGGTTCCATTTCTTATCCTTCCTCCTTCCACACTTAAAGATGACCTCACAAATAATCGCAGGGGTTGTGCAAGGTTGGGCAGCCATCCTGATGGGTTTGATATCTGGAAGCGTTCCCTGGTACACCATGATGATTCTCCATAACAAGGTAAGCTTCTTGAAGAACATTGACGACCCCATGGCAGTCTTCCACACCCACGCCGTCGCCGGCGTTCTTGGGGGCCTTCTCACCGGCTTCTTCGCTGTTCCAAAACTGTGCCGTCTCTTCTATATGGTGCCGGATTGGGAAAAGTACATGGGGCTTGCTTATGCGCTTCAGAATGGTTCTACTGACACGGGTTTGAGACAGATGGGGATTCAGTTGGGAGCCATGGTGTTCGTGGTGTGCTTGAACGTGGTAATCACCAGCTTGATCTGCTTGCTGGTGAGGAGCATAGTACCACTTCGAGTAGAGATGCAGGATTTGGTTGTGGGAGACAAGGCAGTCCACGGAGAGGATGCTTTTGCACTGTGGAGTGCTGAGGGAGGAAGAATTCAGAATCTAAAGCGCAATAAAGTTTACGATACCCAAGATTTCCCATCCTCTGCCTCCTACTCGATGAGCACAGTTCAAATGGTCTAACGTACGCATTTGCATTTTATCATCTTAGATTCATGTGTCGAGTTCAACTAGGAATATATAGATGCCCACTTCCCTCGCTCCAAGCTAAGCAAGCATTTAGGAATATTCTCACCTCCATATACAGAACATGGCATCAACATTTAGGAATCTGATACCATTTGTGTTTATTGTTACGTGAATACCCAGCTTCCAGCAGTCAAATGCAGGAATAAAGTTTCCCCCTTTTTGTTGTTTAAGGAAAGTGTTTGCCAATTGAGTCGCTGCAAAAAGTTCCAAGAGCTTCTTATACGTTGATTTATATGCTAATTAAGTCAAAGAAAGCACCCATTCAGCTCCCATGACCAAGTGAGAATGATTTGACTTTGTTAGGGTTGTCTCTTTTTAAACTTGGGTAAAATAGGATATTTTTCCCCTTCTTCAACAATATTAAAAGTGTTGCAATCTCACCTTTTGACTAACAAATGATGCTTGTAATATCCTGAGGTATTATACCTATTTAGCATACTGTGAGCATTTGGTTTTGGCCTTTTAAGATCTCACAGTTACCCAAAAAGTATCTCGGATGTCAAATATCACACCCTGACTACATATATGATATTCACTTTGGACAAGCCTAACCAATGTGGGATTTTAAGCACACCCTACCTATTGTTTCTCTTTTCACCCACTCCGAGATCATTTAGGGTGTTAGATCCCTAGCAACACTTGATGTGACAATGCTGATAACCCTATTAACAAAGGTTTAAATACTGTTTTATTTGTATTGAAACGTGTAATGTTTTGTTTAGGATGTCATGTGACTTGTTAATTAAGTAATCTATCAGTGAGAATGGACAAATAGATTCGAGTGACTAAGGCTGCATCTAAGGCCTTGCGATTTCAGCATTGACTCGATCCGCGTTTGTCGTGGCGTTAGGCACCCGGTGGAATTCTTATTCAATATAGTACGAGTGAACGATGGAGAAATAAAAGCGACCGATTAATCACCAATAGAGAAAATTAAAATAAAGGTTCAAGAAAACTATAATTTATTGTAAAGAAATATTAAAATGGTAATTTGTTTAGAATGATCGAACCTCAAAATATAAATTTAAAATTACTCAATTTCTTATAACTAAAATTTTTACATTATTTACTATATTTAAAATAAAAATTAATTAAAATTAAAATTAAAATCCATTATTCAAATATGATATGATCATGATCTTTTTTTTCGCTAACTTTTATATTCATATGATAAATAATGTATCATCTCGTTAATCAATTTTAACACCAAGTTGCTCCATTCATATTATCAACACCAATATCAATTAATTTTTTCATAAAAATAAAAAATAAATTCATTTTATATCTTGTTATAATATAATAGATTATCGACATTTTTTTATTTTATTAACACTATATGTACATTTTTTAACTCACATAAATTTCTTCTAAATTAAAAATAAATCATATAAATCTTCATTGAATTATTGTAAATTGTGTAAATTTTAGTTTTAATTTCGAGAGTTATATAAATTTTATTAATAGTACACCATAAATTATAAATATATTATTATATAAATTTTATTAAAAGTATATCATAAATTATAAATATATTATGTTTTATTAAAATTATATAATTTTGAAAAAAGTGTAATCATTTCCAGTAAAAATGAGAACAATCATATTTATTTTGGTAAAATTTAAAATTTTGTATCAATATAAAAAATACAGTGTGAGAGAACGTACAATGAAAAGTAGAAGTTGTTGTTATAGCCAATTTATTATTTTTATTTTTTATCTTTATAAATAATTACAACTTTTATAGAAGTTCACAAGAAATATTATTTCTTCCATGCCTTCAATCTAATTTTCTCTAATCAATAATTGACATTTAAACTATGGATGAATTTGGACAAAAGGACGCAATTGACACGTATTTATTAATTATTTCTGAAATTTGGGGATATAAATAGGAATGAGAGCTCAGGATTGAAGAAGTCCAGACACGGAAAGGAGAAGACACAGACCATATTATTTTTGGGTTCCAAGACTTCCAAGTCGTCCGGCTGAGCGGAGTTCAAAGTTCAAACTATAGTGGCAGAATGTCCGACGGGGCGTTGCGTGTTCTCGACGAAACGTACATCAAAGCCGTTGATCTCTCCCTGCCGGAGCCGGATGTCATCTTCTCCGGAGCTCACATACTGGAGATAGCCGATTCCAGAGCCTCCGATTCCCTCTTTGGTCTGCCATTACCCGAATTAATTAGAGCCTCTGCTCTATCTCGCATCGTCACCACCGATGTTGATACTTTCCGGTCTTCCGAGTTCACCAAGGACAAAGCCTCCGAAATATTCAAAGACTACATCGCTGCGATCGCTGATGAACTCAAAGGTTCATATCCTTGTAGTGTTGGAAATACTGAATTCTAGTTTCGTTTTCTTAGTATATCTGAAATATGCCTTTGTTTAATCTCAATCACTCAAATAATGCACTATAGTTACAACCTTTACATAGTCCAGCGAAGTCGATTTAACTTATGATTTCCTAGTCATCAACGTTGAGTGATCCGTATGCGTTTGAACGATGGGTTTGGTACTGAACCCCTTTTATTTTGTTTGGGGTTTCCGCTGGGTGGGGAAAAATATAAAACGATGAATATTAGGAAGATTGCAGAAAAATGCCTCAGGAAATAGCACGAGTAAAATCGGGAATTCAGAAATCCCTGTGTGATATTTTGATCAGACATTAAAAAACTTGATGTGGATGATGGGCCTGAATTTCGCTTTCTTAACGAAAACGTTTAACTTCTGTAACCTTTCTTTTTCATACGTTCTATCATAAGTTTTGGAAACGACTGTCAAATCTTCTGCGTTTTCGAATTTGTGCTTTCATGATCAAATAGTTATGTTTTGATATTCTGACAAGGGGAGAAAATCTTCATGCATTGAAATTATACTTGCAGGTGATCCTCTTGTTGTATCCATCTTGGATGGTACCACTCTGCGGTTGTTTCTAGAGGATGAGGACGATTTTGCAATGTTGGCAGAAAATCTTTTCACTGATTTAGATGTTGAGGACAAGGGGAAAATCAGTAAGAGTGAAATCCGGAACGCTCTTGTCCAGATGGGAGCTGAGATGGGTGTTCCTCCTTTCTCAGGTTCTCTCTCTGTTTTTTTTCCTTTTTCATGCCTTAGTCTGCCGCCCTTGTTTTGTTATTTTTTTTCTGTTTCTTCCTGTTTTATGCTGTTATACTTTCATCAGGAATGCATAAGTGATTGCAACATCAAAGCACTGGGACCAAACCTCGGCGTTATCTTCTTCCTTCACAGTGAATGTGTTGTCTCATGATAATGAATTGAAATTATGCAATATATAATCGTAACTACCGATGATCCGATCCATGTACACATGTTAATGGAAGATGCACAATTTATTTCGTATATGCAAGAAAAATGAACTCGTTCTTTTTTCTTATCTGATCCATACACGCATGGTTATGCTATTTGTGAGCTTCGTACGTTGGTAGCTCTCCAAGTGTGAGAAATTGACAGCTTTTAGTGTAAAATGAACAGAGTTTCCTCAGATAAATGACATACTGAGAAAACATGGAGCAGATGGACAAGAACAACTGGGCCAGGCACAGTTTGCACAACTTCTCCAGGCCGTTCTGCAAGATCTAGCTGGGGAACTATCGCAAAAGAATGTCATTTTTATTCAAAACATAAAAATCATCAATGGCTCCAAGCTAAGAGAGGTAACTTATGTATCTATTTGTCTTTACCCTAGTTAAATTTCATTCTTATACCTATAACATTAATCTATTCCATTTAATATGTTGCATATCTGAGAACTGATTTGCTATTTATCTTACGAGTCTGAAGATGACAATGTTAGCATCTACTGTGCTTTACCTCCTTTCTGTGATGTACTATGTAGCATTGTAAGTTCTTCTCAGTGGGATCGGTCATATCAATTAAAGGTTGGACATTGAAGTCAGAAAGGATTTTTTTTTAAAAAAAAAATAGATGCTGTCGTGCCATGCCAGTCTAAACCTATCATTATGCGTTAATTGATATTGTAAACAACGATGCAGCTGTTGACCAATGAAAAGGAAATAAGCAGCGTTGCAGAGAAGCTTATGCAGGAAAAGCAGAATTCCAAGAGCGGGTCAGGGAATAAGGAAATATTAAGGAACTTCCTTCAAAGAAATGCGAAGGAGTTGGGTTTACCACTATCTGAAGCGGACGAGGCAGTTGCTCTACTTTATGATGATATTTTTGCTGATGTAGGTAAAGAGGAATATGAGGAATCGGATAAAGATGACTTGGTAAGATTGTTGGAAGAGATACTGCAGAAATTTGCGGAGCAGCTTGAATCCAATCCTGTGTTTCAGGATTTTGCTTGATGGGATACAAGTTATTGCCCCGCTCTTCAGATTCGTTATCCTGTGGGTTTGCGTTGTTCTTCGTGAGTCGTTTAAATTTGTGAATTTGAATGCACACTGTCCGATCTACTGTGAAAATTTGCATTATACAGTACCTTCTATAGGGAGTTGTATATTTATGGATTTATGTGACATGCACATGAGCTGCATATTACAGTAATCAAAGTCTGGAGTGGCGAATCGGTAGGATATAAGAACATGCTTTTGCGATTGGACATTTTTTTTTGGGCCTCAATTGGCCGAGGCTCATCTCTTGCTGTCCTTTAGTACTGTCCACTGCAGGTCGGTGAAAAAGGGCCATTATGTGAGTGGACGATCGAGTGTGAAGTGTGAACATTGATTAGGGTTCAATCTTTTTTTTTTTTTTTTGTTGCAATGGTTCAATCACTTCATAGGTAATGATTTAACTATGAAGCTCTTGAATGAAAAGCCCAATTTCTGAAACAGTTGCAAGCGGGATGTGAGCCGAAATGATAATAAGTGGTTCCCGAAGCAAAAGCATAGCGAGGCTATATCCCATTCATACCCACGGCATGCTTAATCATTTTTGGAGCCGTAAAATCTGTTATGATTTTACGATTTTTCTGAGAGAAGTACACATTCTCGTACCAGCAAGCAGCAACGGTGAATCCAGTTTGCCACAAAAGCTGCCTGTTTGACTGTGCATTTACATGGTCTAAATGTACATTCAACAGTATTTCTGTAAAATAAGATAATCTCATTCACATATTTATCTCGACTTGGATAAAAGTACTTATATGTTTCTAAACGGACCCTCTCTCATTCAGAGATGGACTTCATAACTGAATAGTTTACACGTGAATCGTGATACTCTAGAAGAAAGAAACATGCCGTGCATGTGAATACAGTTTCGTCTTGTACACTTATCCTCCGCCCTATTGCCGTGGGTTTTCTTTGAATTGATTATTGACAACGATAGCGAAACCTTGGGAGATTCCATATGATTGCCTTTGTTCTCCTTGGTACTTGATTTCAAAAAAGCACTATGTCCGGAGAGCATTCGTCGACGTTCGCGGCACGGAGAGAGGAGGATTTAGTGGCAAGAAGCGTGAAGAAAGTGAAGAATGATAACAAGCTATCGGGAGGTAATGTTTTGCAAGGGCATTGGCCAGAGTTGGGAAGCAAATCCCCTGTTTATAGAGAGGGTGGAAGCATATCCCCTGTTTATAGAGAGGGTGGACCGTCTTTCATTGAGAAGCTTAAAGGTGTCAGTAGAGGAGAGGAGGAAGGAGCACACAGCAGATGGTATACTATCTGATGATACGATGTTTGAAGACTCTCAAGATACGGGCAATGACGACCCAGTATGCGTGACTGTGGAAGACCCCCTTAGAAATTTTCCAACATTTTCCTTTTCGGAAAAGATGAAGAAGAAGCTACACAAAGCCTGGAGAACAGCCGTCATTGTCAAGCTTTTGGGAAGGCAAATTGGTTATAAGACTCTGTTTCAAAGGCTCCAGACAATGTGGGCAAAGAAGGGAATCCTCAAAGTAATTAATATTGGTCATGGATATTTTGTTGTGAAGTTCACGAGCAGAGATGATTTCCTCCATGCGATGACGGGTGGAACCTGGTTGCCCTTCGACCACTATCTCACAGTGCAGCCATAACCTGGATTCAAGCCTCACAAGGCATCAATAAACAAAGTGGCGGTGTGGGTTTGTCTTCCCAAAATTCCATTGGAGTACTATGATGAGGAGGCGTTGACGTGCATCGGCAACAGAATCGGTAAAACGCTAAAGGTAAATATGAACACTTCCTGTCAGCTCCGTGGTCACTTTGCGAGAATTTATGTGCTGGTAGAGCTAGACAAGCAGCTTATGTCTGGCTTCACCTTGGATGGGGAGGAGCATTATTTGGAGTACGAAGGTTTGCACATGCTGTGCACGAAATGTGGAATGCATGGCCACAGGCAGGAAGTGTGCTCGATGAGAGATGTGGCTGAGAATGCAAAACAGAGAGAAAGAAGAGAGGAGGATAACAGAGACCATCAAATGGATGTGCAGGGCCAGGGGGTGTCGGAGGAGCAATGGAAAGTGGTTGAGAATCGGAGGTATCGAAGGCCGAGGGAGAAGACAGCAGCTCAGACAGGGCAGAGGGGATTAGGCTCGAGATTTAATGTATTAGATGAGGTGGACATGATTAATGAAGATAATGATTGTCAAGCAAACGTAAGGGTGGAGCCAATACAAAAGGATGTGAAAGGGAAGGGAAGGGGGTGAAAACAGGGGCGTCGCAGAATCGTACAGCAATAAGAAATGAAGCGAGCGTAGTGGAGAGGGGAAATGGATGGGACAAAAGATCTGCTATGGAAATAGGAGGCGCACTACCTGAGGAAACACAGACAAAAGCCACTACGAGAAGGGCAGAGAAACGTGGAAGGGAGGAACAAAAAGAGATGCAACAGGGAAGTACGAGGTTGTTACTCACAATGGGGGAAGATAGTAGGAGCCAAAAGGAGGAATCGGTGGTAGAAGGAAGGGTGTCGGAGGAATCACGTGATGAGGCCGAAACAACCGTAGTGGATCAGAGGCACCGGGTGAAGAAAATTGGGCCCATTGATCCAGGGGATGGGATGGAAGTTAGTGGCCCTGTCAAGGAAGGGGATGTTGGGCCTCACTTCATGGGCCCATTATCTCAATATGGAGAGGACATACCGGAGGGGGGGACTTGCGTTCCAGAAACGCAGATGCTTGGAGCCCATCTGTGAGTGACCTTGCCTTTGCTTTGTATTGTTACTTTATGGATACAATATTTTATTGGAATATAAGGGGAGTAGGAGGCAAAGAGCTGCTAAGGAATCTTAAATGGACTCTTCATGGGCCGAAGCCCAGTCTTTTGTTTCTATCTGAAACCAAGTGCGCCAACGGCTACCAGCAGAACACCTTCCACAAGCTTGGTTTTGCTGAGGTGAGGTATATTACAAGCGTAGGGAGGTCCGGTGGTTTGATAGCGGCATGGAAGACATCGAGCATATCAGTTCGAATAATTGAGGAGAATTGCCAGTTTTTTCATTGTGAGTGTTCGATGGAAGGAAGCCCAGCCTTTACAGTAACAGCGGTCTATGCTATTCCCCACTCTAATATGAGACAAATCCTATGGGAGAGAATAGAAGACCTGTATCAATGCACAGCATATCCTTGGGTGGTTGTGGGTGACTTCAATGATGTTAGTTGTTCTAGTGAGCGTGTGGGTGGCTCCAGTGGAAATATAGCGCGCATGAGATTTTTTAATGATAAGATAATGAGATGTAATTTATCTGACATTGGAGCGGTGGGTCCGAAGTATACTTGGAGAGGACCAAAGATGGCGGGCTACTCAAGACTTTATGAGAGACTTGACAGGGCATTGGCTAATTACCAGTTCTTATCAGCGTTCCCGGAGTGCTGTCTTAAGGTTCTTCCTCGTTCCAGGTTCTCAGACCACAGTCCCCTTGTTTTATCTCTTGGTCTGGGAGAACAGGGGAGATTAAAGAAAAGACCTTTCTGCTTTGAGGCGATGTGGTTAGCCCACAGTGACTTTCGCTCACTCCTGACTGAGAATTGGAAAGTTGATGCTGAGCTGCACTCTAACATGGAGGAAATCAAGAAGGGGCTGCCAAAGTGGAATAAAGAAGTATTTGGTTTTGTTGAAAGAAGGAAAAGTAAGCTAATGGCTAGATTAAATGGCATTCAGCAGTCACCAAATTATCCCTATTCCAATTTTCTATGCTCCTTGGAGGCAAATTTGCAGAAAGAACTGGATGAAGTGCTCAAGCTTGAAGAGATCAAATGGTTCCAGAAGTCTCGCACGGAATGGATAGCAAAAGGGGATAGAAATACTAAGTATTACCACTAGAAGACAAATGCTAGAAGGAAGAGAAATGTTATCAAGGCCCTTAAAGATGCATAGGGGAAATGGATTCAGGAAGAAAAGGATCTGAGGAAGCTTGTAACTGATTATTTTCGGGAACTGTTTCAAGTGGAGGAAGGTGGTCAAGATTATCTGAGCACAATTACTAATTTTCCAGGCACTGAGCAAGCTCAAATAAGTCAGTTGGGGAGAATACCGGATGAAGATGAAATACGGGAGGCAATCTTGCTATGGGCCCCTTCAAAGCACCAGGTTATGATGGTTTCTCCCCGATATTTTTTCAGAGGAACTGGAGTATAGTCGGTAGATCAGTATGTGATTTTGTGACAGCTGCGTTCGAAGGCAAAGTCAACATGGATAAGGCAAACAGAACTTTGATTGCTTTTATCCCTAAGGAAGAGAAACCAGAAAGAGTTCAACAATTCAGGCCTATCTCTTTATGTACAGTCCATTACAAATATATTACCAAAATCATGGCTAGAAGGATGAAGTCAATCATGAATGAGCTGATCTCCCCTTACCAAGTAGCATTTGTGCCTGGGCAACATATCCAGGACAATATTATTATAGGGCAGGAGTTATTACATACTATGCAGAAGGCAAGAGGAAGGAAGGGATTCATAGCCATGAAGATCGATCTACGAAAAGCTTATGATAGAGTAAATTGGAACTTTATGAGGAATGTCCTCCAAGAGGCAGGTATGCAGGATGATGTTGTCAATTTACTGATGAAGTGCATTACCTCTGCATCATATAATGTTCTATGGAATGGAGAACAGTCGGATTTCTTCAAGCCAAAGAGAGGATTGCGTCAAGGTGATCCAATCTCACCTTTTCTTTTTGTACTCTATATGGATAAACTATCACACATAATAAATGATGCAGTGGTGGCTCATGATTGGAAACCTGTTTGGCCGTCCAGAGAGGGACCTGAATATCTCATTTGATGTTTGCCGATGACTTGCTGTTCTTTGGAGAGGCATCTAGGAAGCAAGCCAAAGTAATGATGGATTGCCTTGAAAAGTTTTGTATGGCATCAGGGGCCAAGGTGAATAAGGAGAAATCGACAGTTTTCTTCTCGAAAAAAGTGCATCGGCTGAAATTGGTAAGTATTTGGGGTTTCCTCTATCCAGGGGCAGGAAGCCAACTGACAAGTTCCACTTTATTATTGATAAGGTGAGAGCTAAATTAGCTGTCTGGAAGTCCAATACTTTATCCATGGCAGGGAGAGTCACTCTTGCAAAGTCTGTGATAAGTTCTTGCCCTTTATATCCTATGCAAGTGGCGAAAATTCCTACGTCTATATGTAATGAAGTTGAGAGATTACAAAGAGACTTCATATGGGGTTCAGGAGAAAAGAGGGTGCCTCATTCCATAAATTGGGAAACTGTAACCTTGCCAAAGTCTCATGGAGGACTGGGATTTAGGCGGATGAGAGCTGTGAACCGTGCACTGGGAGCCAAATTAGCGTGGCAGCTCACAGTGAGGATAGGTGGGCTGTGGACAGAGGTTCTTTTGAAAAAAATATACGACTAGAAGTGAACACTCTCTTTTCAACTCTGAGCCGGGAGATTCAAGGATGTGGAGTTTCATTTGTGAGCAAAAGGAAGTTGTAGATGAAGGAATTATGTGGCAGGTGAAGGATGGTCACATGGTGAATTTCTTTGATGATAAATGGTTGATACCAGGCAAGAGAATCAAAGACTTATGTTTAAGAAGCCTCACTGGGGATGAAGAAGGATCTAAGGAAGTAGAGTGGATTACTGAGGGAACATGAGATTTTCATCGCCTGGAAGGATTGGTGAGTGTTGAGGTCATTTTCAAGTTGGCAAACACAATACCACCTTCTCTGCGTGCTGGGACTGATAGCATAATATGGGGGAAGACTGCAAATGGACAATTCTCAGTTAGGAGTGCTTATTTTATTATAGAGGAGAAGCTTGTGTATAGGCAAACATGGAAATGGAGGGGAGCTGAGAGAATTAAACTATTCCTATGGAAATTTTGCCATAACATATTGCAAACCAATGAGTGGAGAAGCAAGTGGTCTAATGCCTCACCATTATGCTCCCACTGTCATGATGAGGTTGAGGATGCTTTGCATATTGTACGTGATTGTAAATATGCTAAATGTCTCTGGGACAGAGCTGTTCTTCCTGAACATTTATCAAGTTTCAGAGCCTGCTCCAGACGTAATTGGATTGCTTTTAATATGAAAAGGAGATTAGGTGTTGATAGCATCAAGCAATGGGATCTGTTTTGGGGAGTGGGTTGTTGGTTGTTATGGAATTGGAGGAATAAGGAGATCTGTGACAACAATTTCATCAAACATGTGGATCCATTTAATGCTATCATGGGTTCATGGAGGAACTATGTCCAGACTAACGATATCTTGCAAGTTGCTGCTGATTAGTTGGTTGATAGGATAATACGATGGAAGCCACCAGATTATGGATGGTTTAAAGTGAATGTAGATGGATCATCTTCACAATCTTCTCTAAATGTAGGATGTGGGGGAATTATGAGAGATCACATTGGTGCCTGGATTATGGGATTCACAAGAGCCTTGGGTCAGTGTCCCTCATGTGGCTGAGGAGTGGGCGTTGCTTAGGGGTTTGCAGATGGCTTACGAAGATGGCTTCAGGAAAGTGGTGGTTGAATCAGATGCGCAGGTGCTGGTAAATATGCTGAATGAGCCAGATAGTAGAAAGGATGAGGGACTACTGGTGGCTGAGATCAGGGAGCTCATAAGGAGGGAGTGGATGCTGGATATTACTATTATTCCAAGGGAACAGAACAACCTCGCAGACGCGCTGGCAAAGGAAGGAATGTCATCAACCATGATTTACAAATCGTGTCCGCCGCATTTGAAGGCGTTGCTTTTGGAAGATATGTTTGGGATTAGATTCCCCTTTACTGTAGTTTTTTGTTATTTGGGCTTTGTCTCTCTTCTATTATCAAAAAAGAATGGAATTACCAGACAACGTAACTGCCTCAATCATAACATACCTCCCCCTTAAGGGCTCTCCTAAAAAAAAAAAACATGTTCCCTGTATTCCCAAGTTTAGACAGCAATTGCTGTATCAAAACAATCAAACAAACACAAATAATAACCCCTCAGGTAGAGTCCAATCGCTTATTTGGAAATTACCTTTCTATGTAAAGATATTTTATATATGATTAAATTTAGCTGTAATTTATAAATGTATAACAGTGTATTGTTCTTGCCAAAACCAAAAATAGCTGTATGCATATGGTTAAGGTAGCAAGTAGAAACTGCTAATTCATCAATCCAGCTTCCCCACAAATCAAACGCCACGGATCATCCTTAAAACAAAATGGCTGTCAAAGATTTCAATAGAAAATATTAACAAGCATCTCTCCTAAATCATCAAATTAAATACAATCAACACTTCTTAATATAAGATCTAATTTATTGTGCAATTATACATTGGTCGATTTTATACCAAGGAATGGAGGTGTGTAGTATTGCATGAATGCAGAAAAAGGACTTGTCAGTGACTGCGAGAAGAGGTAGGGATTGTTACGGGGTAATACGCGATGAAATGGGTAACAGCCTTGTGACTAACGAGAAGGAAATATAACTTCTTATTTTTTAAACCGATCATAAAGGTAAAGCAGAAACAAATTGCCCCAGAAAGCAGGTAATGGGCTAAGTAAATTATAGCGAAACCCGTCACAGCCTTCCTGAATCCTTACCCACACGAAGTCACGAACAAACCTCGGACAAAGAAATCCTTAATAGAATAATAGCTAATGAACACCACCGATGACAACCTGAAAGCACACTTTTCCATTAAATTAAAAAAAAAAAATGCACATGCAGGACACCACTTCATTCTTTGCCATCAGCAGCCCGAAGTGATCCCAGCTGAACTGGGGCTTGAGTTTGAACCACTTTGGATGACCCATAGGCTGAAATATCAGCACCCTGAGCCTTCTCTTTCTCTATCTGTTCCTTAATCCAGAAGTATGTTATTCTCAACCCATCCTACCAGATGAAAAATTAAGATACTGTAAGTACGCACAGAATAGGGCTGATGCTTAACCACATCAAAACTCCTAGAAAATTAAGGTACGATGATACGAGGCTATGAGTAACTTATCACCGGAAAAGCAAACACTAATCCGAACATGATATGTTAATTGAAAGTGACAGTGAGAAGATTCTTCTGAGATATACCTTCAACTTCATAGTTGGAGCCCATCCAAGCTTCTCTTTGATCAGAGTATTGTCTGAGTTACGACCACGGACACCCTCAGGGCCAGGAATGTGGTGAATAGGAATATTCTTGTCCTCGAAGCTAAGAACAATCTCAGCCATCTCATTCATGCTCACCATCTCATCACTCCCAATGTTTACTGGCTCACGGAAGTCTGATTTAGTCAATCTAAACACAAAAAATGGACCAAAATGGTAAGCCTCGTAATGAAGAAAACCTCAAAAAAGAAGAATAAACAATGCAGGAAAACAGAGATCGGAAAAAAAAACATGCTAGCATATGACTGCCAAACCCTATGCTTGATTTTCCCATAAAACAAAAATAAGGTAAAACTTAAGCACGTGAAAAGTAGAAAATTCCTCATGAAGCCATTCAGCACAAAGGGATTCATTCAACTAATAATGTTCCTCATGAACCCTACAAGGATCATATGCATGATTCACAGAATCAGTTAAGGCTAACCTAAGTACACCTTCAACGCACTCATCAATGAAGGTGAAGGATCTTGTTTGCAATCCATCTCCCCACATCTCAAACCTGTCGGTAGAAGTAAGGGCCTTTCGGCAGAAAGCTGCAGGAGCCTTCTCCCTTCCACCTGTGTGAACGAACAGAGAAGTGACAAACTTAATCAATATCGTTACAATTCATTCGAATTACGTCCCCATTTAGATAGGACAAAACCCCAAATTTTCAATTAAGAGAAGAGAATACCTTTCCATGTCCCAAAAGGACCATAAATGTTATGAAATCTACCAACGCGGCACTCAATTCCAAAATCCTTGTTATAATGTTTGCATAACTCCTCTGTTGCAAGCTTCTCCAGCCCATATGCATCTTGTGGCTAACGTATCATTAAATTAACCACGTGAGTTGGAACCTTAATGTGCAAATCATGAGGAAAAAAAACAAAAATTATCTGATTAGAAGAATCACCAACAGACCTCAGCAGGCCAGGCATCAGACTCCTTCAAGCTCACGTTAGTCTCCAATTGTTTAAATTCAGGATAGATACAAGCACTGGAGGCATAAAAAAGCCTGAAAATACATCCATGGCATGTGTGACGTGTATAGTAAAAAGGCATAACTCAATTTATTAGCTGAGCAAATTCAAGATGGCTAACCTCTTGACCCCGTTAATCCTGGCTGCCTCGAGCATGTTAAAGCTAATCATTGTATTGTTGTACATGATAACAGAATGATTGGACTGGATAAAGCCCATTCCACCCATATCAGCAGCAAGGTTGAAAACATGGTCAACATCCTTGGTAACCTTGAGACAGTTCTCCATCACTCTGAGATCAACAAGATGGAATTCATGGCAAAACATGTCTTCCGTCATGTGCTCATTTTTCTTCCAATCAGAGGCAACGATGTAATGACCCTCGGTCTTCAAGCGCCGTGCTATGTGAGAGGCAATAAAACCGCCAGCGCCAGTGATGGAAATCCGAAGCTTCTCTGAAGGCCAGTAAGGCTCTCTCTCAAGGTTCTCGTAGGTGTAGGCACCGTAGTCAGTTTTTCCGGTACTTCCCATTCTGCAGCATTAAATTGTCATGCAAGGACCGATTAATAAAAATTCGCTTCTACAACATTAGATCATACTATGGGCACAGCCAAATCTCAACAAAGCAAACATCAATGGGTCATAGAACATGGTTGAGTCATACGGCGAAAGTCGGGAAACGGAACACTGCGGATGCAAGACTAGAAGAACAACAAATAACGTGGTTAGCCACGAGAAAAACATTATAATACTAATTAAAGGAAGCGACCACGGGAAAGCAGCCAACTCACTAGAGTTGGCAATTTCCCCCCTCCACATGTAAGAAATGCGAAAAGCAGTCATCCACATATAATAGCGTTCAAATCAGTTCCTTCAAAGAAAAGAACAATGAAAGCATCGCCAGCAGAATGTTCGATTGAAGCAGAAAGGGATATGCAGGAGTCTGTGGGAGAGAACAACAAGGACGATTTAAACCATACACATGAAACGATAAGGCGGATAGCAAGAGTGGAATACGAACAAATAAAAGCTCGAAACCCAATTTTGAAGAATGGAATAAGCAACGGCAAAAATAATGCGGATAACAAGAGAGAGACAAAGGAGACAGAGTAATTGGAGGAGAGAGTGGCAAAAGAATATAGGGACGAACCTGTGGAAAGGTGAATTAAAGGAAGCAGCGCACCAAAGAGGAAGAGAGGAAGAGAGACGGCAAGCTGAAGGTGGCGAGGAGCCCTGGTGCGAGGGAGCTATATATAGACTGGAGACAGAGCAAGGAAGGAAAACCACTCATTTATTACCTGCTCACATGAACAGATCGACCAGCGAGGAACGAATACCCCCTTACCCAGGCGCCACAATTTTTCCTTGTTAGTTGTTAGTGCCACGCCAAGATATTTGATGGTGCAGAAGATTTAAAAAAAAACGATAATAAAAGGAATATGACAGTCTTATAAAAAAAGATATGTACTTCGAGTTAAAATTTAACAAGTTTGATTTCATTAATTATTTCTCTTTTATAATTTAATATTTTGATGGCAGTCTTATAAAAAAAAGATATGTACGGTTCTGATGTTGATGCCATGTTTGCAAATATGACCACAAAGTTATAGATGTTTAAGAATCCATTAAAAGAAATGAGTTTACGAATTTTAAAAAATAACGTCAGGAGGGGCAAATGTTTCATGAGAAGCTTCCGCTCCTCTGCGTGTGTTCTGTGTAGAAGACAGGAGTATGCTGAATCTGTGAAGGTGAGAACGAGAGTGGGAAACAGCTGGGAAGCTGCCTTTCTTGGCGCTTCGATCATGTCCTCACTCATCTGCATTATTGCGAGATGCGACAGTACTCACACGTTTGGACCCAGCTCATATTTGCACCAGGCAGGGGCTGATGGTTGATGGGCATCGTACCAAACAATAATTCAAATCACGGTTCATTCCTAAAGTATCATGCTCGCTGTTTCACCTTAGCTGTTTCTGTAAGTGCGAGCCTCTAGAGCAGCCTTGGAAGATGGCAAACTCTTTTTTTTTTTCAGAAATACGTTGATGCAGAGCTTTGAAGAATGAATTTTTAAAAATTGCTTTTACAACAAAACCTAAATTTTGAAAAGGGATTTATGTTTAAAAAGTTATTAATTTGTATGGATTCCGAGACAAAAAATAGGTAAGAAAAAGGAAACATAAATAATGAAAAGTAGGAAAGAGGAAAGAAAAGAAAGGAAATAGGAGATAAACAAAGAAAAGTCGGAAAGAGGAAAGGAAAGAAGTAGAAAAGAGAAAGTAGGAAATAGAAAAGAAAAAGAAGTAGAAAAAAGAGGAGAAAGTAGGAAAGAAAACATCTAGGGTTCAAACCGAGGTATTGTAACCAAAATAACTTTTCTGAAAACCTAAGTTTTGTAACAAAACCTAGTGGGAATAGCTTTCAAACAAGCACTAAGTTCACGGAGGACTACTTACATTACTCTATAAAATGTCACATCATTCACATTCTATTTAATAAAAGAATTTTAAGTATCTTCTATTCTAGATCACACATCTTTTATATTTCTGTTTCTTCGTAACACATTATGGCGGTATTTGTGGGATTCACGATAGAAAATATTTGAAATATTTTTATTGAGTAAATATGGATGATGTGGAAATAATTCCCTTTCCTTTCCCCGTAATATTGATTTAATTACTAAATCATTCCAATTATAAAACCTATGTGTTGGCCTGCTCTCCAACAGCTAGCTGATCCAATTCCCCCGTTTAAGGCCCAACCGTAAGCCCATTTGTAACCAACAAGCCTTGAAACGGAAATCACCATGTGGGCCCATCGTCCACCATCCCCTCCCTTGTCTTCCGCTTCTTTAAACATCCATTTGTCTATGCATCATAAACACACATAAATCTTGATAAGGGATCCTTTAGAAGTCCCCTTGAGAATAACTTTTACAGAGTTCGAGGTAAAATCTAGATTTTAAAAAATAAATATTTTCAGTTAAAACCTAAATTTTGAAATATGATTGTGTTTATGAAGTTATTGATTTTTACGAACTTTGAAACAAAAAAGTAAGAGAAAAGAAGGAAAGAGAAAGGAAAAAAGGGGTGAAAGAACAACTTTATTATAAGAGATAGTGTCATTTTAATAAGAAAATAGTTTTTCTAAAACCTATATTTTTAAATATTAGTACTCAGACAAAGTCTAAATTTTGACTTTACCACAAAACATAGGTTTCCAAACTAAGAGCCAAAAGGAGATCCTAGTTCCATCAGGGAAAAAAAAGGGAGAATTACCCTCAGGTCCCAAGTAAGACAAGTAAATACAAAATGGTTCCAAAGATTCACAAAATTACAAAATGATCCCAGGAATAGCTGCTCAAGTTGTAAATGAAAGCTGCTGAGGTTGTTTGTCATTAACAACCTCTAACAACCTCAGCAGCTATTCCTGGGACCATTTTGTAATTTTGTGATCTTTGGGACCATTTTGTATTTAAGGCTAATATTTGGAATTATTTTGTAAATACAACTCTTCCTTGAGACTTGGGTAATTCACCCCAAAAAAAAATATATACCACTCTGTGATGTGTAACACAAACCTATCAACCCATTCAAAAAAAAAAATCCCGCTTTATTATGGACCCCCATGGTGACCTCAGATGTCCCCTTACCTTGCCTTTCTCGTTCCCCACCCAATCCGCAGCCTTTTCCAGAAATTACATTTTCACTGTACCACAAAGTAATTCGCATGGATTGGCAAAAATTAAAAAAGACCATGCATAGTTTTATTATCGATATTTTTTGCTTTTAAAAAAAAAACCTTCGCAGGGGCAATAAAGTAATTCGCATGCCAAACTTGAAAATTAAGAAGCAATTGTAATCTCATAAAACACATAAATGAAACCGCGGGGGGCAAAATTCGCGGTAACGTATAATTAATGTTCAGAATGACCAATTCGAGGGAAGAAAATTATGGATAATGTTCCACTTTGAAGTTGAAAGGCAATATGATAAAGATTAGTTTCGCAAAGCGCGGAATGGATAAGATTGAAGAAATAAAGGGAAAAGACCAATCCACCGATTTCAAATAATCTCCCTTAATGACGGCGTCTAATATAAAAATCGAATCCCATTTGAATTCCCTCCTTTATTCTGCACCATAAATTATAAAAAAAGAAGAAAAGTTCATGTTTCACTTCGGGTATGTTTTTTTAAAAATCTTCCCTCTAGCATTGAATCTCATATCTGCGTCAATTTCTCTTCAATGCGATCACGTTAACATCGAGAAAAAAAAATGAAAGGATGAACAATATCATTCGGATCGTACAGATACGATCGCACGCGCTTTTTCTGTCTGACCACCCAGAAAATCTTCTCTATTTCTGTTTCCTGTGCCTCTCACTCACCGTATCTGTAATGAATATTATTAATAATCTGTATTGATTACATGCACTGGGTCCTCTGATTCTCTCTCATTGGCACGGTATCAGATACCAATCCAATCCCAGAAGGGAAGCGGAAAACGCTATGGATAGAGTGTTTTCAGTGGAGGAAATTTCTGAACAGTTTTGGTCGTCGCCGGTGCCCACCGTGAAGGATGAATCCTCCTCCGGGATGAATCGCAGTGCTTCCGAGTGGGCCTTCCAGCGATTTCTTCAAGAAGCTTCGGCAGCTTCCCATGCCTTCCGCTCGTCGCCTTCCTTTGATCCTCACAGAAACGACGACCCTGACCTTGAGATCAAGGAACTGCCCAAACCCAAACAGGACCGCACGGCACCATCCATTCCCAATAATGCTGCTGCCTTCTCCAATGTTCCTTCTCATAGCATTCCTGTTGATTCCGAGCAGTACCAAGCTATCCTCAAGAATAAACTCAATCTCGCTTGCGCTGCGGTCGCCTTGACTCGGGTACTTCTTTTCGCGACCCCTCCTATCTTAGAATTTTAATTGCAGAGAGACTTAGCTGACATAATAAGAATATGTGCGGCGGCCGATAACAAATGGTTTGGTGGTTTCTGTCCCGTGTATTGATTTATGTGCTTCAATTTTTCTCCGGGTGCTGCGGAAGATCCAAATTCGAAGAAAAAAATTGGTGATATTATTTTCCCCAACCTTTTTAAGTGTCAGTTTCAAAAAAGAATGCATTTTATTGAGAATTAATTTATGTTTATATAAATTTGGGATTTAGAAGCATTTATTTTTGTATGCAAACTAACATTTTTGGATTCAAAATTTAACTCTTAAAAAGTTGTTGCCACACACACAGAGGATGGCTACTTCTTGACCAAACAAATCTTATAAAATGGCCGGATAAATCTGATTTTTAGCGTAGTCGGTGACATGATTTTTTTTTTTGGTGTATTCAATGATGCCAAAGTAATAGAAATTTGAGATTCATAATGACGTGCTTCATCTCTTTTATTAGTCTGGCAAAAAAAATCTCCTTTATTAAAGCTCGTTGAGATTCAGAATGTCAAATAATAAGGATGCCCTCATTGAGTTCTGTAACTCGTTGAGATTCACGTCAAAACGAGTAGTCCAGAACTGGGACAATAAGGGTACAGCAATACAACTTTAGGTTTTTATTTTACCTGAATACAGCTTTAGGTTCGACCTCATTTGTTGTTATGTTTTAGACTCAAATCATTAGAAGGTTACGGTTTTTATGGAACTTGGCTAACTTAAAGGGAAAACGGAGACTACGATACCTCTGGCAGGCAATATAAATTTTGCTGAAAAAAGCAAAGTCGGCTCAATTTGGAGGGTTGCTGTAGAAGTCAGCTGTCCCTCGGACTTATGAAGGCATTAGTGAAAAGATCTTTATTGACATATCGGCTCGCATTTCCCTTCCTATGCACGGATTTTAGATTATAGTTTTTTGATTTGTCGTTTGTCAATCTACTATAAAAGCTGAGTATTAGAAGAATTGTGCTTTTAATGATTTCAATCTATTTTTCAACTTTAGGACCAAAAGAGCTGTAGCTTATACAGTTATAATTTATTTTCTCTGCTTAATTATAACATCTCTCCTTTTCCTTGGTATTCTGCATAATTTCTGTTAATTTTATATGCTGTATAGCATTAAGCGCTTTGTATTTTTCTGCATGGTTGTAGTAACACTTATTCTTTTATGCTCTTTGCTCGATCTATATTCAGCTTCAATAATTTTCTTTATAGTTTTTTAGGTGTGTAATTTTAAAAGTTTTGCATGGTCTAAAAATGGTTACTTTCCCCATTCCATCTTTGGTTATCTATTTATTTTTCTTTTATGCATAAACCTTTTGGAATTTAGCTGTATCTTATGCTGTTTTCTACTAATGGCAATAGGGTTCTTTAGCCAAGTCCCAAGATCCTGCTACTTTACCTAATGGTGCATCAAAGACTAATGAAACCTCTCAAGCTGAATCTCCTGCTACTTTTGAAGGTTTGAATCTCTAATGCTTGTAGATGTGTTTATGAAAGGGCGGATATAGGTATTGGGCATGAGGCATTTACGGTAAACAGGATGGATGGTATTTATTTATACATAATCTGTTAAGAAGCTTGATGCATATTATACTTAGTGAACTATGTCAATTATATCTGCCATTGTATAACCTTGTAGGATATGGTCCGTCTAATATACATGAGAAAGATGCGAAAGGACTAGCTGGAATTCCTTCATTACCTGCCGTTCAAAAGAAACTGGCAGTTGCAACCAAGCCGACAACCAGTGGATCATCAAGGGATCAGTCTTATGATGAGGATGCTGAAGGAGAGACTGATATGACTGAAAACATGGACCCTGCAGATGCAAAACGAGTAAGGAGGTACATTAGTCTTGGCCGCATATTGAGTTTGTTTGTGGCTATGTTCAATCTTTTGAGTGTATGTCTGTATATGCGCTCAGGACCCAATTCCAATGTGAATATTTATCTTGGGAATGGCTTGTGTATGAACTAGAATTTTATAAAATTTCATAGATTCACAGACTTTCCTTTTGAACAATCTGTAATTGGCCTGCTATACAGAAATTGTATATACTGTATACAAGAATCTGGAACTGAATAGCTTCTCATGTTAGTGTTAAAGCTGCATGAATGCAGAAAAAGGAATATATAAAATATTTTATTAAACAGTTCTTCATTTAGTTAGGGAAGAATTATGCTGTGCGATTTTTTTGCGCCTAATTGATATCGGTATTACAGGATGCTTTCCAATAGGGAGTCGGCCAGGCGCTCGAGACGAAGAAAGCAGGCTCATTTAACTGAGCTTGAAGAGCAGGTCTTACATGCTCTTTTAAGCTCGCTTCTCTCTTACTTTTCCCCCACGTGGGCTTCTGTTCAATTGAGTCATCTCTTTTTTCTTTTCTGACCTAATTTTGCACCTTAGGTTGCTCAATTAAAAGTAGAAAATGCATCATTGTTAAAGCGTCTTGCTGATGTAAGCCAGAAGTACAACGAAGCTGCTGTTGACAACAGAGTTCTGAAAGCGGATGTGGAAACATTAAGAGCAAAGGTAAGCATGTTGCTGTTTCTGATTTGGTTGGCAAGCTGAGGGTCAGAAAACCAAATACATTGCTGATTTATTTTGGATGTCATATTCAGGTAAAGATGGCAGAAGAGACTGTGAAAAGAATGACTGGGTTAAGCCCAATGTTCAATGCAATGTCTGAGATATCATCGATGGATATGCCAACATTTGATGGAAGCCCGTCGGACACATCGGATGCAGCCGTACCTGCGCAGGATGATCCAAATCATAGTTTCTATGAACCCACTTCTAACAATTCTTTGTCTGGTCCTGATTCAAGAGTCAACAATGGACTTGGAGATATTTCTTCCATGGAAAATGCGCAGCGGAGCCCCACGACAGTGGCAACTGGAGACAAGATGGGGCGAACAGCTTCCCTGCAGCGGGTGGCTAGCTTGGAGCGTCTCCAGAAGCGTATCCGTGGCGGTGCTGATTCTTATGGTCCGCAGGGCAGTAATAACAAGAGCAGCCTTTAAAACATTCCTTTTGTAAATGATGGCCTATTCATCTTGACTATATTGTAAATCAATTTGATACGCTCAGTAAATTTGTAAATTGTGGCCTGTTCATCTTAACTTGCAACCCACCAAACTCTAAAGCGGGTTACGGAAGCGGAACATAGCAGTTAGCATTTATACATCGGTGGCTATACCTTAGAGCCTCATGCAAGCAAAATAAACAGTGAGATGATTCTCACAACTCCAAATTTTATAAATGCTATATTCATTATGAGCATTCGAAATCTTCTAAAATGCATCCAAGGCAAGTATTTGAACCGAACTACAACCAGCTTGATTCAAAATCCCCTTCACTCTCATCTCTCTCCTTACTGTCTCGACTTCGTTCCACCTTTCTGCATAAGCATAAACATTGGACAGAGCTACGTAGTCCTCGCTCCTAGGAGTCATCAAGTCATCACAATGCGGCTCTTGAAGTCGCAGGAGAAGCTTCCCCACCTTCTCGCCCATTGCTGTGTCCCCATGAATCTTGCACGCAGCAAGCAAACTCCTCCATAGCACATCATCTGGACGAACTGGCATTCCAATGATAAAATCATAAGCTTCTTTTAATCGTCCGGCTCGACCAAGAAGGTCGACAATGCAACCATAATGTTGCATATTTGGCGATACCCCAAGCTTTTTGTTCATATTACGGAACAAAAATAGGCCTTCTTGAACAAGCCCAGCATGACAACAAGCAGAAAACAAGCTCGTAAGGGTCGCTGCATTTGGCTTCATTCCATTAGCTCCCATTTCGTATAGAAGCGCCAAGGCTGCTTCTCCTTTCCCATGGATAGCTAGGCCAGTAATCATCGCCGTCCACGTCAAGACATTCTTCTGATTCATCCGCCTGAAGATAGACAAAGCCCTTTCGAGACATCCACATTTAGAGTACAAATCAACAAGCCCAGTGCCAATATACACATCATTTTCGGGAACACACGCCGTCTTCTCTGCAAACCCATGTAGGGAAGCACCCGTTTCTAGCATACCCAATTGAGAAGCTGCCGAAATGACACAGAGCATGGTAGTATCCGTGGGGGTAACCCCACTCTCATCAACCAACATTTCCCGAAACAAAAGCAACGCATGGCGAGCATGTTGTTTGCGTCGTTCCTTCTGGGAAGAATAACCGGTAATCATTGCATTCCAAGTGACACTGCTTCTTTCTGACATTTCATCGAACATCCTTCTTGCTGACGCGATGTCTTTGTTGCTGGAGTAAAAATGTATCCCCGTAGTTGGAACCATAATATTTGACGTTACCCCGTGTTTAACGATGCGAGCATGAAGTTGCGCGCCCAGCACTAACGTTGAAGCTGAAAGAAAGCGAGCACAAGCTCCGAGAATGAAGATGTAGGTGTAATCATCGAACACCATGTCTCCCCTTGCAAGCTCACTTCGGAAAACAAGGATGGACTCCTTGGGTTGACAACATCTCAACAAGGTATTGAAGAGAAACACGTCGCGCTTATCCGCGTATTGGAACACCAAGTGCGCGTGATTGACGATGTGTTGGTTCGATGAGCCACAATAGTGCTCAATTAACTTGGCCAAGAGAGGGGGAGATTTGAGGCCATTGATGATCAGCTGGGCATGTATTGGTTGAATGTGGTTGCTTGGTTTGGGCGAAGAAGATAACATAGAGATACATTTTAACCTTCGAAGGGAGGAGGGCATGCGATCGTTGATGAACTGCATCCCATAAACGGGAATTGCGATAATTGGATATTCTTGCGGCTCTTGATTTGAAGCTCTCGTCTTGCCATTCTGAGGGGTTACTAGCTAGTATTCGTATCGGTCCCCGCTATTGTGGAAGAAGAAGAAAGAATTTCATATTATTTGAGGTCCAGAGGCCGCCTTGCTTGAACCCTTCTGTTACCAGTTACCACGCCTTCGGGCTCGCATACTCGAGTCGCAACTCGGAACACGTATAGATGCACAGGGCTTCTTTGGGACTGGGAACCTCTTCAAGGTGTATTTGATTTGAAGGGTATTAGGGTATTTTTAATGATATATTATTTGATTTAGAAAGGGAGATAAGGAAATGAAGGGTAGTAATTCACTATTTTATACTTATATATTAATTTATATTTTTATTTATATTTCGTACACATAATTTTTTATTTACAGTGAATGCAATATCATATTTTAAAAAATAATAAAATTTTATTTTTAATTAATTTGTATAATTTACGTTTTAATTATAATCTTATGATTTTTATTACATAATTTTTTAATTATAATAATATTTTTTCTTAAAGGCATGAGTAAAATAATAAAAAAATTCTAGGGATAAATTTATCTGACTCTCCTTGTAGAACTCCAATTTAGAGGGGAGTGGGTTTGAAAGGGGAAGGGAGGATAGATTTGAGCTATTCCCCCTCTAAAATTTTAAACCAAATGAGAGGGGTTTAGAGATTTTCTGTTTCCTTCCACTTCTCTACCCTCCCACCAAATACAATGACATTAAAAGATTCTAAAATTTTAAATAGAGGACAGATGTCTTAAATGATCTTAAATGATTTAACCAAATTATTTGACACTAATATTAAAAATAATATTAAAATTATAAATGTTTTAATCAACACAAATATTCAGTTTTTTAAAAATGTGTAGATATAAATTATAAACTATAAATATAAAGATAAATGAAAATGGAAGAAAGAAATTAGAAAGTCATATGTTTGGGAACTTCGTTAGGAAAATGTAGTTTACAGATTCCGAGGCATTTTGTGAATTTCAAGATGGTTTTACGGATTTCAAGATGGATTTTATGGATTTCGAAATAGTTTTTACAAATTTTGAGATGGTTTTTATCTTGATAAACGTGTCCGTTAGGGAAAATGACTTCCCAACCGGGCACATACTGTCATAGGATAGCGGTAGAACCCGGGTCCACGTTATCTAATCATCCCCAGCCGTCGCGCATAATCCCCAAGAAGTACCAATTTCCGCCGGAAGCTACACCAGAGCACTCCCAACGAAGGCATCTCTGAAAGATCCCGAATAAACAAATGATGGAGATTTCGTCTTCCCTCACCGTCTCCCATTCTTATACAATTCCAAGAACCCCCGTACATCTTCCTCCCTCCTCCTTCCTGCTTACTAGCTCTACCTCCACATTCTTAAAGAAAGCTCGGATTGGTATTGGTTACCCTTCGGTACGGAAACAAACCAGAAG
>JANTPZ010091372.1:0-21601 GCA_025593235.1 Vachellia pachyceras
CAAAACGAGCAATGAAGGTTTATGATCAAGCAACCAAGGCTGCTCCTAATAATGAGAAGCTAAGCATGTATGAAATATATATATATATATATATATATTGCCTCTCAAGTCCAAGCTTGCCTTTGCGATAAAGGATGAGGTTCAAGTCATCAGGCCTTCATAATAAAAATAAAGGGAGCTGTTACATCTAATTAACCAATCATCATGTGTGGGGATGGAAAATAAATACATATAGACTATATACATATATAAACTTTCAAGTCATTTTGATGAAATTTCCCAGAAATTATCCCAAGTGTGCGGAAACTTTCAAAGGCCTTATTTTCTAAGTCTTACCATGTGAGACAAATATTTCCACCCCTTCTTCATTGTCGAAACCCCCCACGAAATGAATCCTTCTCCTCATCTATATTTCTTCATCCTCCTTCAGTTCTTACTTTACATTACAACAGTTGATGCCGATGATGATAATAGCTTCCTTGTGATTTTGGGCCATGAAGCATGTCAATGTATTCAAAATGAGGGGGCTTCAGGAAAATGAATGATTTATCGTCTCAAAAACTCAGCATGCCAGTCTAAAGCTATAGAGAGAAAAGCAAATGCTTTTGATTCAAATATGTACATAAAAGTCTTTAAGGTCATTTAACATATATAGGATCGTCCCGGGCTGTACTAAATGGCTCTATGTCCATTTAAATCAACGACATCAATCTATAAACGAACAAGCAGCAGTCATGGAATAAAAATCGCTATCCATCCTCACCACAAGTTGATTAAGGGTTCTCTATTTCCACAAGAAGAGACAGAGAATCAATGCAGAAAAAATCGCTATATCTATACTTACAAACTAAACATGATTAACTACATATAAACAGAGGGATCTGCGTTCATCAATTCACAATCAAAATCTTCATCCAAAATCTAAGTCACCTTAGTCTTAGATATTCCACCAATCATCATCTAATATACATTTGTTGAATTTATTAAAATGGGTTCAAAGACATCTGCATACAAGTCTTGTCCCAGTCATGGCCTAAGCGGATAACCAGAACCCAGTCAGCTACAAGTCTCGTCCCAGCCAGCCCAAGCCACAGGAGGAGAGGATCTCTACAATCAGTCTATTAGACATTTTAACCACTAACAATAAACAATAAGGCATTTTAACCACTAATAATAAATATATGAGCTTCCTATCTCTACAATCAGACTATCAGACCATCTTCCCAAGCAATGCCCTTAAATTCACGAATCTCAATGTGTGCATAAAGTGAAATAATATTTCATAACAGCAAAGGACTCCCGCATTAAAATCTCATAATCATCAATGTATTGACAATCTATACATTCAAACAAACAAATTATGCTTCTCAATAATCTTCTTTCTTTAACCCATCAGTTTTCATCCTCTTTCCTTCCTCTATCTCTTTTAGCAATCATTCTCATCCTACCAACATAAAACTCATAGTTAAGCAATCAACAGTTTTAAGCAATTTTTTTTTAACTAACTCAACTGCCAACTGATCATAGCAGGAATTAATTCAGCCCCACAGTTTCATCTTTGATAGAAGAAAAGATATGTTTTTTATTTTATTTTATCAGGAAGAGAGCTGATGTACCTTTTACACACCAACAGCAAAAGGAAAAATAGATTGAACATTTTACACACCAACAACAAAAGGAAAAGAGCAGCGACAAAAATTCTAGAGAAAGCTGGAAAAATTAAAGCAGTAGCAGTGAATGAAAAGAAACATGAATAAACAGAAGTAATGAAAAAGAAACAGTCGCCGAAAGAGAAACTAAGCCCTCCTACCAGTCGCAGTGAATGAGAAGGAAAGTCGCCGACAAAATCGTAACTCAGACCCAGAGAGCAGATTCAGAGAGCTTATAGAAAGAGGAAACTGAAATTAGTGTGAGTAATGGGGCTGGAGGTCGTCTTTGTCCCTGTGCAACGGAACCTCCGCCTCCGCCTCCGTGGCTTGTTTGGTTAGCCCGTTTGGACAACCAAAATCCATTCTTGCGTTTACCAAGACAAAATTCCTCTTACATATTTATTTAGAATCCGTGTCCGTTCTTACAACGAGCTATCCAAACATGTAAATTTTCAAATGCGGATTTCAAGGCCGGTGAGGAAGAGCGTTGGATAGTAGGATGATGAACAGGGGACCAGAGATGAAGAGGGAGAAATGGCAGAGGAAAGAGGAAGGGGAGGATAAAAAAGCCGAGTGTGGGTGAATTTATAAATTTTCAAATGCGGATTTCAAGGCCGGTGAGGATGAATTTATAAATTTTCAAATTTTAAAAAGATAATAATATTATCTGCGGATTTTATTTCTGCAGGTAATTACATATGGAAATTTTTTATAGAAAAAATCTGTATGTATATTATAAATTTTTACTAGCGTTAGAGAATGCAGCTGGGTTGAGGAGAGCAGTCTCAGACAAAGATATGATTGTTAAGGATCAAATTAATGGATTCTTGAAAGGAAAAGCTTGGTCAAGTACAATGAATAATATTTATTTGAAGGAGCAAAATGTGAGATTGGATTTGGTTAGGTTTGGAAAGTATTTGAGGGAAGCTTATAACAAGGTAAAAGAGTTTTATGGATAATGAACACATAAGACAAAATTAATCCCCTTGTAGGGGGAAAACCAGTATTATTTCATATGTGTACTATTGCTGTTAAATTTCTTTTTCTTCTTTTATACCCAGAAAATTAATTATTGTTGTTTCTTTGTAATGTTTATTTAATTTGAAAATTATATATGGAAAGTTCATTAACTTGTTAGGCCTCGCATCTTTGTTTTATTTTTCATTTTTGTGGGTGAGGTTTTAAAGAAGAAAATAAGTAAACTCTATACACATTAATAGTGGATATATAGTGGACTAGCGAACAACCAAGATAAGTCTGTTTGTGGTGCATCCATTAACCTATGAGAAGCTAATGCTTCAATTTTTTTTTGTTTTGAACTGAAGTTTACTTCAAATGAGAGAACACCTTTTTGATCAATTTTAATTTATTTTTTTTAAAAAATAATTTTTTGGTTTATATTGTTTTGACTCGATTATATCCAAGTTCCATAAATTTTGATTTGAGGTAAGTATACAATTAGTTTTGACTTAGTTATAATTCAGCTCCTGAACTTTGACGGAATACAAATTAATCTTTATAATAATGAAAAAACTAGTCTTTTTAGAAAATAAAATTACATATAAATTGCTGAGTCAAAGTATAAACTTTAGGTCTAAAGTATAAAATGGTTAAACTTAAAGAATTGAGTTGCAAGACTGAGTCAAAGTTAATAAATTGAATTACAACTGAATTAAAACTATAAAAAATTGATATTATGTGTGAGTAAATGTGTAGGGATTGAGTAATAACCTTGTCAAAATTATGGAAATTGTTATGAATATATTAATTATGTGGATGTACATTGACTCTTCACTTCCCATATCATTATTATCGTACAGTTAGATTCATGAACAATACAAAAAGTCACAATGTATATTTATCTGTATTAAATGTACTATTTATTATACATGACCTTTGGTTGTCACTCTTGAAGACCTATAAATACAGGCTATGTATAAAGCATTTGAGAACAGAGAAAGTAAATAAGAATTGCATTGCTCTCCAATTTTCTCTTCTTTTATTCTCTTATTCCTTATCTCAAATTCTCTTACTTTTATAACACGTTGTCAGCACGATTGTTTTGACGAAGGTATACTCCCCCATAGTTACCTTAATTGTTTCATTTACTTTCTTTTACTATACATTTGTTTAATATCGATCTATCTGGGATAATGGAAGCCATTATATGGAATTAAAGTGAATCTTTTATAGATTGTTTTAAACATCGGGTTCCATGATTTAGATTGAAGATTATTATTCATTTCTTATTATAATCTCGTTTACAAGTTCATACATATATATTATTGATAATGTTATTTCAGCATGGCAAGAAGTCATGAACCTCTGATTTTATATTCATAAATTATATGACTAGAAGTCATATTTCTTTTATTTTTTATTTTGATATCATATGGCTGGAAGCTATATTTCTTTAATTATCTAATTTTGAGATTTTATAGCCATAAGCCAAATTCCTTTGATTCCATGATATATTGCCAGAAGCCATATGCATTTTTATATTCTATCTTTTAACTGGAGTCATATACAACTTATATCCTGTTGATAAATGGCCAGAAGCCATATAATCTTAATTTTATAATAATGAGAGTATGTAGCCAAAAGCTATATACCTTTTATTTTTTATATTATTAAACGGCCAGAAGCGGTATGGCCTTGATTTTCTATTATGAAATTATATAGCCAAAGTGATATAACCTTAATTTTTCATCCTGATCTGACTGATTGGCCTGAAGCCATAAGAATAAAAATGGCCTAAGCCACAAGAATAAAAATGGACTGAAGTTTTAATTTTAATTGTCTTGAAGGCATGAGATTAACTGTTAACATAATTTTTTTTATCATTTGTATTGTTATATTGCATTTAATATTAAGAATTTCCTTTATTACCTTAATCTGAACTATGATTGGTAAATTTAAGTTTGTGATTGTTGATATTACTTGAAAGACATATTTATTTTCAATATATAATTTGTTTTACCACCATAAATTTCTCAATCGAATATTTGATTATAAAGATCCACTTGTTCTTGGGATCAATATGAAGGAAATATATGACCATTTAAAGATAGTTATCCTTCCAAAAAGTCCATCCAAATTGCTCCTGAAGTAGCAATATTGTGAAAGAGGTTTCAAGAAATATGCTTTCTTACCCCCTTGTGGCTAAGCAAAACAATGAGTTTTTCATTGAAAAATCATGAATCACGTCCAACTGACTCAACTTCATTCCCGAAAGTAAATGTAGTAATGAATAATGATAATTTTGGCCTTGGATGTGGGCGTAGACGTGGCTACAATCGTGGGCATTAGCGTGGTCAGAATTATAATGACTTTAAATTCCACCTGAAGTGAAGAAGAATTGGTAAGAACCATATAAATGGGCAATATGTGGGCATAATCAACAAATTGGATATGCATTGCAAGCTCCAGAAGAGTCCACTTATGAGAAACTTATTAAGTTTCATGATATTCATAAAAATGGATACCAAATGGAAATAGAAGATATATAACCAGAAGTTGTATAATTTTGATATCTTATTTTAATATCGTATGGTAAATGCCATATATTTTTCCTAACCTATAAAATAGACAGAAGCTATATTTATTTAATTATTATTATATTTACAACACTATAAATTAAACATATATAACTTAAATAATCATATATATATATACACTCTACTGTTAACTTTATTTATGTTATTGTTGGTTTTATATCTATTTGTTTTTACATTTCAAATTCCTCCATTTTTTCTTCTGGCTTTATATATAAGCAAACTATGATAGTAAACTAGAAGTTTACTAAGACTGAGGCTAATGAATTTAATATTTGACATGCATTAGTAAATCAGCAGTTTACTGATGAATTTAATGTTTGGCATGACTGGTTAGACCATCCCGGTTCAATTATGATGTGAGAAATAATTGAAAATAAATGTGGATATACCTTGAAGTATAAATTGACACTACTTTTTCTCATATGCTGCATAAAGTTAAATGTAATGTGAGCCTCTTACATTCTCAAAATGGATACAGGAATGTATTTGTGGAATGATAAACCCACATGGTGAATAATTTAGTTACCATATGGTTTTAATTGATGCATCCAATAAATAGTATCATGTTTGTTTATTATCTTCTTACAACTTGAAGTTTGCAAGATTATTTGCTTAATAAATATGGTTGAGAGTATATAATCCTACTTATCCGATTACAAAACGCTATCTTGATAGTGCTAGTGAATTTACTTCATTAGCCTTAATGAGAATCGCATGTCCCATGGACTTAATGTTGAACATCTTGTAATTCATGTTCACACGTAAAATGGGCTAGCAAAATGATTGGTTAAATGATTGCAACCTTTTTACATGAGATATAATCTGTCATATTCTATTTAGGGACTAGCTATTTTGTATGCAGCACTGTTAATTCGCATAAGGCCAACAAATTATCGAAAGGTTTCCCTCTTACAAAGGTTTTTGATCAAGAACCTAATATTACCTATTTTTTGGTGTGTAATATATGTGCATTTAAAACCCAATGAATATATGCTTACATGGTTTGCCAAATGTCATTTGATGAATTAGTTTCATCAGCATCAAGGGGAGAAAATAAGCAGTTGGGTCAAGAGATTAATTGCAATGAATTATTGTTGGCTCATTTTGTTCCTCGGATAAAAAATGTGAACTGGAAGTTCAAAGGATAATTTATTTATAGAATTTAGTTAATCAAATGCCAGAAGCATTTACTGATCCAAAAGGGTCACAAAGTCACATGTCTCAGCTACCAATGCTCCTATCAGAATTAATGTTCCTGAAGGATAATCTATTATGAATGAATCCAAATCACGCGTGAAGTGTGGAAGGTCAATCGTTTCCAAAGATAAAAGTCCTCGATAAAGAAAAGGAGCTAAACAATATAGATGGTCAAATCGAGGATAATTAATAAAAGATAATAGCTCTAGAAGAGTCATCTCTAGAAGAGAATGTGGTAATCCCAGAAGAGACACAAGTACCTGAAATATGTGAAAATAATAAGATTTCAATAAATTATGTTATGAATGGAATCCGATGGGACCGAAATGAAGTCAACGTTGACAACATATTTGATTATAATATAGCATATGATATAATGAATAGTAACGAGGATCATGAGCCAAAATCCTTTAATGAATGCCAACAGAGAAAAGATTGACCTTTATGGAATGATGCCATTAAGGTAAAATTAAAATAATTAGAAAAATGAAAAGTTTTTTGACCTGTAGTCCTTACTCCAAAGGATGTAAAACCTGTTGGATATAAATGGGTTTTATGAAAATACGAAATGAAAAAGTGTGAAATTATAAGATAAAAGCTATATCTTGTAGCACAAGACTTTACTCAAAAGCCTGGTATCGATTATGAGAAAACGCATTCACTTGTAGTGGATGCGACTACTTTTCGTTATCTGATTAGCCTGACTTTAAATGAAGGGTTTGATTTGCATCTAATGGATGTTGTGACTGCCTATTTATATGGCTCTCTTAACAAAGATATTTATTTGAAAGTCCCTGAAGGACTAAAAGTGACGAGGAATAAAAGTGCCAGAAGCATAAATCCCTGAAGGAATAAAAGTACCAGAAGCACAAATCCTTAAAGGAATAAAAGTGCCAGAAGCACAAATCTCTGGATGACTAAAAAGTGCAAGAAGCACAAATCTTTGAAGGACTTAAAGAGCCAGAACCATCGAATTCTAGTTCTCAAAAACAATATTCAATCAAATTGAATAAGTCCCTATATGGCCTAAAGAAATCAGGGCGAATGTGGTATAATCATCTTAATGAATATTTGTTGAAATAATATATATAAATGATCCAATATGCCTATGCATCTTTATGAAAAAAATCTGGAAGTGAATTTGCCATAATTGTTGTTTATGTATATGATATCAACATCATTGGAACTCTTGAAGAGTTACAAAAGGCAATTAATTGTTTGAATAAAGAATTTGAAATGAAAGACTTAGGAAGAACGAAATTATGTTATGGATTATAGATTGAGTACATAGAAAATGAGATCTTTGTATATCAAAAAACTTATACAAAAAAGATCCTAGAATGTTTTTATACATATAGATAAATCCATCCGTGATGTACTCTAATGATGTGAGGTCTTTGCAACATGATAAAGACCCATTTAGACCTTAAGTAATTAGTGAAGAAGGTGATGAAGAACTACTTGGTCCAGAAGTACCATACTTAGTGCTATAGGAGAATTAATGTATCTTGTTAATCACACACGTCCTGATATATCATTTACTGTTAATTTATTAGCAAGATATAGTTCTTCACCAACACGAAGACATTGGAATGGAGTGAAATATATTCTCCGAAGCACTATGGATATGGGGATATTTTACTCAAAAAAGTTCAAACACGAGCTGGTTGGTTATGCCGATGCTGGATGTTTGTTTGATCCACATTATGATAAATCCACATGATGCTCTCTATTTACATGTGGAGGTGCAGCTATTTTATAACGATCTATGAAATGGTCTATATTAGCCACATTATCTAACTATATGCTGAAATTCTAGCAATCCATGAAGCAAGCTAAGAATTTGTTTGGTTAATGTCAATAATACATCACATACGAACAACTTGTGGTTTATCTTCAGAAAAAATGATCTCGACAATTCTATATGAGGATAATGTTGCATGTATTGCCCAAGTAAAGGAAGGATACATTAAGGGTGATAGAACAAAGTATATTTCACCAAAACTCTTCTTCACCCGTGATATTTAAAAGAATGGTGAAATTGATATCCAACATATCTGCTCCAATGAGAATCTAGCAGATTTTTCGCCAAGTCTCTTCCTAGACCAATCTTTGAAAAGCTTGTAATAGCATTGGTCTTTGCAGACTTGGATATTTCAAGTGATGTCATCATGAGGAGAGTCGATACACGCTGTACTTTTTTCCCCTTATCTAGGTTTTATCTCACTGGGTTTTTCTAGAAAGGTTTTTAATGAGACATCACTGATATTGTATTAATGAATGATGTACTCTTTTCTTTGACTGGGTTTTATCCCACTGGGTTTTTCTAGTTAAAGTTTTTATGAGGCACATTCATAATGGACATCCAATGAGGAGTGTTATGAATATATTAATTATGTGGATGTCAATTGACTCTTCACTTCCCACATCATTATTACCGTACAGTCAGATTCATGAATGATATGAAAAATCACAATGTATATTCATATGTATTAAACGTACTATTCATTGTACATGACCTGTGGTAATCACTTTTGAAGGCCTATAAATAGAGGTTATATATGAAGCATTTGATACCAGAGAAAGTGAATAAGAATTGCATTACTCTCCCATTTTCTCTTCTTTTATTCTCTTATTCCTTATCCCAAATTCTCTTACTTTTATAATAATCAAAATATTAAATCTTTCTTAATTTAATTACTATATATGGTTGATGCATAAATTGATTTATCAAGTCAGGTGGCGCCACATGTATGGTTAATATGTACATTTGGAAGTCAAAACGTCAGTGTTGAAATGGCAAGCAACGAATCTCAGTTTTTCGTATGTGCGTGTGTTATTATTGTCAGTCTTATTCTCTTCGTTTTCCTCTCAACACATCTACAACCTTCAGTTTTTTTCCTCCCTCGATAGATTTGAAATGAGTTATGAGAATAAGATGAAGAGGGTATGTTGTTCGGCTACAAGGTTAACAGTGGTGGGTCTTTTGTTGTTGATCTTAATTCTCATTACTGCACAGATCAAGCTTTCTTCTTCTTCGTCTGATCTCTCACAGAGATGGTCACTTTCTAATAGTTATTCTGCAACCTCAACCAAAAAACTCCACCAGGTAGCTCAGTGAACTTTTCTCTCATTTCATTATGATTAGTTATCTAGAAATTAGAAGTGAAATATTGTTATATATATTTTGTATCAAAAAATATTGTTATATATATATATATATAGAGAGCCTGTATCTTTAGCTACTTTATATTACTCTTTTGGGTATTTAATATAAGATTATGGTGTGAAGCCTTAGGAAAAAATCCCATGAATCCACAATTAATCAGAATATACACACCCAAAAATGCTAAACAAATGTTAACGATCCACTTAAACCTTTGAACACGGAACAATAAGGATAAGTGTTGGAAGACGCTACTAAATTGATCAAGTCTTGATAAATCAGTTAGCTCAGTAAAGAACCTTAGAGATAAACCTTTATCAAGCATGGAATCAATTTCTTGATTACCAATTCCAAAACTCAAATCTGATTCATGTATGAGGAGTACAATATATTTATAAAGGTTACATTCTTGAAATCTAACCTATAAAAATTAAATGCAATCTAGAACCTAAAAATATTAAATTCAAAATTCAAAATTCAAAATTAATATCTAGTCTTAAATCTAGGAATATGGGTATCCAAATCTTTTAGAAGTATGGATATTCAAAATTCAAAAATGATATCTAATTCAAAATTCAAATTTCGCATAAATAAAATAAAGAAAATAATATTAGCATTTAATGCTCAAAATGTGATTATTTTAATCCAAATGAGTCCTCCCATGTATATCACTTGGTCCAAACTCTTTAATTTGAAGCCTTCAAATCCAATATATAACCGTAGCTTCATCTTCAATCTAAATCAAATTAATGGCATCCTTATATTCATCATTCTCATTTGTTGCTACAATTATCATTTGCTTTGCTAAAGCACAGACCCGCCTAACACTTCTTTAATTCTCTTGGCTCTTGCTCTTGTGATTAATCATTTGAAATTTGCAAAAGCTTATTTGAATTTGATGAGACAGCTTGCTAGATCACATTAGATTCATTTTGTTTTCCAATTGTTTTATTAAAATATGTTTTGCATTAAGGATATGGGGATTATTTATAAAGTTTCAAATGTTGTTACGTGGAAATAATTTATAGAGAACAGAGTGGATTGAATTAGCATCTCTCATTCTTTGATAAACAAGGATTCTTTTCCCTCATATTTCATTATGAGTAGCTATTTATAACTTAGAACAGTGCAAAATTATATATATATATATAGAGAAACTGTATCTTTGACTATTTTAGTATTCCTTCATTCATTAATATAAGACTCACTTTATAGTTCAGTTTATTCTTTTAACTGGATCTCAGGCTAAGAATTGAAAAAATATTTAAGTTTCAAAAGAAACAATGCAAGTTTTAGAGAATAGAGTGGTTCGAATTAGCATCTCTCATTTCTTTAACAAATATGACTTTTGATAAACAAGGATTTTTCAATCAGGTTGCCACAAATTTTCATTAGTGTGGGAGACAATTCCATATATATATATATATATATATCACAGGACATTAGTAACAATAAATGTCTATTACTAATCATGGATATATCTAACTATTTTCTAGCTAATTGTTTTATTTTATGTTGTTTTTGAAGGAAAAATAAAAATTTCTCACTTTTTAACAATATTATTTCTTATTTAACCTGGTATACACTAAACATGAGAATGACCCTTTTTTTTTACACTTCCATGGTGTTTTTCCAGGCCAACTGATAATTTTCGTCAACACTTCCACGGCTTAAGACTCAAAAACTCGTAGACTTCATTATGAATTATTTTTTTTATAATTTTATTTTACTATATCCATTCATAATGTTCTTAGAATCAAATTATTAATTACTTTTTCAATTACAGAATCAGAAAAGGTGCATGTCAAAATCAAACAAAACCCGTATCCATGGCAGCCATCACATACTTCAGCATCTACGGAATCGGCTGCGACCGTACATCTGATCGTTACGATCTGTGCAAAAATTAGTGGGCCCACAGTTATGGACCCCGCTACATCTACTTTCTTTATCATGGGCCGCAACGGATCAACAAGCCAAGGAAATTTGAAGGCTACATAATGACCCGAATAAAGAACGGTATTTTTCTGCAAAATGAGATAATCTCCTTTACATGTTTACCTTATGTAAAAGTAATTCTCTACTGTCAATTTGTTGCGGGATTCAATCTTACGTTGTCAACTAATCTTTGACCTGCCAATTTGTTTAATTGTTGGTTATGTTTTTATGGGATAAAATATGAAATCTATGTAAAGTCATAATTTTTTTAATCAGTTGTGAAACAATGCAACCTGTTTGTCAAAAACTACATTCTAACTATTGGTTATAATAATTTCTGCGTGATGTCATTAAATTAAATTAAAAGAACGTAAAAGTTTATTAAAAAAGTAGGCTTTGAACTTCCCGTAAACCCCTTTGTTCACAATCATTAAGGCCATTCTGTTCCCCAAAAATCATTTTGAGCCAAAATGACTTGACACCAACGAAGGCTTGCATTTGGGAAATCTCCAGCAGAAATGCATTCCTGAGAAAAGGATCGTTGGACTAAAGCTTCTGCTGCCTTTTTGTCCTTTGCTGCCTCGTCTTGTCCTTGCTTGCTTCATCCTCCAGCTTCCTCGTCCACGCTCCCACCCAAGCCTTCCATAGCCACCACCTCCTCGCCTTCCACCTATGTTCCGGTCCGGTGCGGCGGCCCCCCTCTCAGCTCGGACCTCTCGTCAAATGACGGACTCTCAGCATCGAAGCCGTCCAAGCCCTCAAGTGTAACATCCTAAAATTTTTATTTTATTTTTTTAAAAAAGTTATCATTAGAAAATATTATTTTATGATAATTGAAATTTATTATTATGTTTTAAGTAATATGGTTTTACTTAATTATGATTCTTGAAACTTAAATTAAACTATAATATATATTTAAATAGTTAAATGGTTAAAAAAAAGAATGAAAGAAACGGGTCTTTTTCGTAATATTAGAAACCTTTGGGCCTTTTGTGTGATTTTCACTACAAGATTCATTTAAACAATCACAGAGAGAGAAAGTCGTCGTTTTTCTGCGTGTACTACCGTTCATCGTCTGCTCCGTTTGCCATTGTTAATATTTTGGAGCTTATTTTGATGAGTAAAAATACCTCTAATTACTAAAGGGCCGTTTGGGATGGTTTTGAGTTTTAAGTTTCAAAATTTTTAAAAACTGAAACTAGTTTTTGTTTTTAGTTTTTGGTTTTAGGTTTTTTGGTTTTCAATTTCAAAAAGATGTTGTAAATTGGAAATAGGTAAGGTAGATCAAGTCAACTATGCTATCATCAAATGATAAAAATGATAAAAAATTAAAAAATAAAAATTTAAAATAAAAATATAAAAAATGATTGGCGGCTGGGAGGGCTCAAAGGGGAGACTGCCCTACTCGGAGAAGAAGGTGTTGGCTGTTGCAATAAAGGCGAGAGAAGTATTGGGGTTAAAGTCAGACGGAGGCTGGATTCGTTATTAGTTCAAGTGGTGTGGGTGGGCAGGATTTGTTGCGGGTGCCAATGGTGGAGGAGGAATAGAGTTTAAATAAGGTAGAATCGGAGCCGAAGGGGCGGAGATGGAGCCAAAGTTGGGAGTGGGAGAGGCAAAATTGGGGGCAGGGAAGGTGATGACGGTTGAGTGAGAGAGGTTGAAGAGAGAAGGAGAAATGTCGTCATGAAGGGTAATAAATTTTTCAAAACTAAAACTAAAATATGAAAACCTATTTTTATGGTTTTCAAATCTGGATAAATATGTTTTGAAATTGTGTTAAAAACTAACTCAACCCCATTTTTGCCGAACACGTTTTGTTTTCAAAATTGCATTGTAAAACCAAAAACCAAAAACTTAACACCACCCCGAACGAGCTCTAAACTTCCTTCATGAAAGTTGTTCTATGAATTTTTCTCTTTCATATATGGTAGTAATTTTGTTCTGTTTAGACGAAATTTCTAGAGTTAGAGTTTTGAGAAGTTTTGAGTTTTGACAATATAAAAGTATATAAATGTAGAAGGATGTTAATGGATAATTTTCATTGGTTTGGATTTTTAATTTGGTTGTTTTATTATTTTATAACAATTTTTTAAATCAAGCCTAATATTGCTATTTATGATTATTTTCCAAATGAAAATAATATTGAACAATTTATTTTGGATTTTGGGAATGCTATTGGTGATTTCATTTGGTTAGTTTGATTAATGATTGATTTAGGAATTTTAAATAAATTTTTTAGGCAATATTTTTATTTTTGGAATATATAGGATATTTGTACTTATTGAGCTGGAGTTTTATAACTTCTTTTAGTTCATTAAAGCCTATAAAATTTTTTGAAAGGATGAGATTTGATGTTGATGATAAAATATGAATATTATGAAATTTCTGTGAAACTTTAAATGTTGAAAGTTAGTATTTTTTAATATATTAAGAAAATATAAATATTTTTATTGATTCTATTGGATGAAACATGATTTATGAAAGAAAGAAATTGGGATTTTAATAAGTGTTTGAAGATATTTGATTTTTTGTGATTTTAGAGAATTTTAAGATAATAATTTTTGGAGATTTTTGGTATATTGGGTATAATTTTAAGAAAGAGCAATAGACCTCTTGAATGATATGAAGGGGATTGAGATAAGAGATTTGAATTACGATGGAAGGTGAAAAATTATTGGAAAACTCAAAGTTTGGAAAGAAAATAAGTTTATTTAAATATATACTTGTTTTATTAGCATTATATTAATGTGTGATTTAATTAATTGAGTAGATTGTGTCTTGGTGACTTGAGCTTTGACTTGGATTATTGTGATGTAGCATATTTGCTTTAACATGAGCTAACCACATTTAATTTATTTTATAAGATTGCCATGGGTTGTAAGATGTTTTGAAAAACATCTTTTGAATCGTAAGTGTTATCTTAATTTAAAATTTGCTTATAGTGATTAAATTGTGAAATTAACATGAAGTTACCTTTGAAAACTATGTTCTATATGTTTATGAATCATTAGTGAAGCGGATAATAATTTGATATTATGATTTATATTAATGACTCTTTATACGATGAGATATTACATTGTAATTGAGAACGTGATGGAAAATGAGAATATGTGTCATGGAAGGATGATGGATGTATTGTTGGGGCTTGGGTTGTGATGAAGTTTGAAAAGAAAATATATTTGGTATACCATAAAGTCCATGGCAATAGTCTCTACTACTGATCATAGTGGTTGACATTATATCAGATCTTCCAAGTCATGGACCTAGTTGTGGGCGGCTTTGGGAATGGTCAACTCTCGTGAGTCTTAGACCCAGTGGTAGGCGACCATAAAGAGGATGACACCTTCCAGCCTTGGACCCATTTGTGGGCGACTAGAAATGGGGCTCATTAACCTCATATTGACGGTTGACTAGGTGATATAAGGAGGAGTTTGGTGGGAGGGAATTGTGTATAAATTGTGTGGTATTATGTTGATATGCATGTGATTACGAATTTATTCAATTGAAACTTCGTTATTCTACCAACTTCTCTATCTAGAGTATATTATTATGTTTGGTATGGATTTAACCATCAAATACTCCTTTGGTTTATAAATGTTATCAATATACTTGTAAACGAACTTATCCTTGCTTCACCTCTTATAACCCTTCTTGAATATTTGATAAATTATCTGTTGGTTACTGAGACTTTATGTCCCATCCTGTGGTTTCAACATTTTCAGGAGAAAGCCCCAGTACTGGTAGACGGGAAGGAAAAGAGCCAAAGGCATAGTAGTGTGTCAACCTTTTGTAGGGCCTCCTCTTTTTGGAACATTTATGTGGAAGATGTATATATTGACATACGTTTAGGCTTTGCATACTTTTTATATCATTTCACTCATTTTGAATGATGTTGTATCACTGCTAATCCGCTGATTTTAGTCTATGAAGTAGGCATATGCCACCTTGGTAAGGGTGTTTTGATATCGATTGTTTTCTTCATGGAAGGTTCTATTTTGGATAATACAGTTGATGTTTTAATGGCATTAAGCCATCTCTGGGTTAAGATGATGGATTACTAAATTTTTTTCTTAATTGTTTAGATGGATTTTTATTACGAGATTTATGGATGAGAATGTTTCATCAAGCGTCTCCATCAAACCCAGCCACCCAACGTTGATGACCTCATCTCCAAGAACCTCTCACAGCTAGTCCGATCTCATGGCCGCCCTCAAGGAGCTCCTTCGGTAGGACCAATGCGCGCGGGCCCTTAGAGCCTTCTCAGCCTTCCGATCGGAGTACAAGGCGGGGTTGTCGCTATTCGCGGTGATGGTGCAAGCGCTGGCGAGGAATGGGATGTCGGAGGATGTCGATCGCTTGATTGTGGAGATGGAGGAATTGGATGGTGGGATATTTATACCCATGATTTTTTTTAACCTCAAAGCCTTAGACCGCTTGATTTTGTTTTCTAATTTTATTAAAAAAGTATAAAATAATTATATATATTAATGATATTCATACCCTTTTAAATAATATTCATCCAAAAGGCACTTCTCCAAATCTCAATCTATAATATAAATACATTTTAAAAAAGTCATTTTGGCTAACGGTTTATCCAAACGTAACTACATTTTTACCAACAGTTTATCCAAATATAAATTTTATTCATTCTACCAAAAGTCATTTCTCCCAAGGATCATTCTTCCAACAAAATTCCTAAACAAACCCTAAAATTGAAGCAATATATTTTTTTGAAACATGAGAAATAATTATGTACTCCTAAATGTTTTTGATGAAAAATTTTCAATTATTCTTTTTTATCAATCTCATAACCTATAATTTTATTTGATTATTTCCCTTTCGATAACCAATTATAATAGATATTTGCGAAATCTAGAAAAATGAAAGTTAAAACATTTTTATTTGAGAAAGTATTAATAACACTATGTAAATATCCTTCTAGAAATCTTACCTACATGATTTTTGTTTGGGTACAACCTTTAAAGGAGCTTATTTAACATTCCATCCTAAAACATATGTTTGATTTCAAAATTTAAATTTTACGCTAAAATCTAAATTTTATCCAAATACTCACATTTTTTCAAAAAAATTATTTTTGATATAAAACCTCGGTTTTAAAACCTAAGTTTTGAAAAAGATATTTTCTTATTAAATCACATACTCTCTTAATAAATTTTTCCTTTTCTACTTTAGTTCTTTCTCTTTCCTTTATTCTACCTACTTTTTACCTTAAACTCCGTAAAAACTAATGACTCCATTTGGCAAAGCTTAACTCTCACCCAAAAACACGTTTAATAGTATTTTTTCGCAAAACAAGATAATTTCATTTACATATTTACTTCGACTTACGTAAAAGTACTTTTCTACCGCATTTCCAAACGGATCCTATAATAACTTCCCAAACATAATCTTTTAAAACCTAGATTTTGAAACCTAGGCTTTGCCTCAGAATCCGTAAAATATATTCTCCAAAATCTATTCTTCAAAAATTAAATTTTACCTTAAAATCCATAAAAACTATCTTAAAAAGGACTTCCAAATAAACCCTAAATAATACCCATGGAATCATCACCAGATAAAGCTCTGGTTGCTTGTTAGAAAATATCAAAAATCATAAAATTAAAATATTATGAAACGCTGATAAAATAATAAATTAATTTCCATCAAGAGATATGAACTTAAAAGCTTCGAAACAGTTACAAATAGTATAATTAATTTCATTAATTTTTATAAATGTATTATCTAGCTCTTCCATTTAGAGATTCAAGAGTTTTTTTTTTGGCCAACTAGAAAGAGTATTTAATACTTTAATTTCCTAGCTTGGGTATCTGAGATATTTACTCACATGCAACTTGTTTTACTTGCCATGAGATAGTTACAAATAGTATAATTAATTTCATTAATTTTTATAAATGTATTATCTAGCTCTTCCATTTAGAGATTCAAGAGTTTTTTTTGGCCAACTAGAAAGAGTATTTAATACTTTAATTTCCTAGCTTGGGTATCTGAGATATTTACTCACATGCAACTTGTTGTACCTGCCATGAGATTGCACTAATTTTTCTTCGAAAGTAATATAAATACTAAGCAGAACTGCAAGACACTTGAGATTTCCCACTGTAGATTTTGACTGTTGGATAGCTAGACAGCTAAAAGTTTCAAGTAATTTTCATACAGCTCCCCAGTTATTTATAAGATAAAGCAAAATTTAGGGGGCAAATGAATTCTCTTATTTATCATTATTACAAAATGAAAAACAAAAATAACTAACCAATAAAAAAATTGGAAGATCTATGGTAGGGTAACCTAACATCAATATTTCAGCTTCAACTTTTCTAAGAAATTGTATTTGAATCCTGAAGAATCTCGTATATGGATATAACATTCTCGATAAACAAAAGGAAAATAATGCACCATTCCAAGAAATCTGACTTTCTGTTTTGTAGCACTTCTTGGAGAAAATGAATATTATGCTGCCACCAACCAAATTATAAAAAAAAAAAAAAAGATCATAAGCCTTTATCAAAGGGGGAAATCATTTTCTTCAAATGTGAATCAAACATCATAGTTCTATACTTCTATTGAGAAACTGGATAGGAAAAAACAAAAAATCCTTTGGTAGCCTAAATGTTAAGAGATAGTTAAACTAAATCAATCATATGATGAAATGAAGGCACAAACTGTTAGGAGTCCAACTAAAAACTCTGCTTTGGTCTAAGTATCTTGAAATGCAATGTTTAAAAAAAAAGTGTCTAGTACTTTCAGAAAATTAAAATGGACATAAGAACAGATATACCTCTACAAATTTCAATTTGAAATCCAGGTTTCCAAAACGTTGTGCAACTTCATACTCTTCCCTAAGATACTCATATATTTCGGCATACTTTGCATCCCTCCAAGCGATTTCTGATCTGATTAGCTCACAATTAAACATTGATGAGAATGCTGAGAAAAGAGATCTGTGAGCTAAACTTAAATGTTCTTGCAAAAGATGAAGAGTTTTTCATTTTCCTTGTCTTTTGTGGGAGAGATGATGAAGAATACTGTTAACATATATTCAGAATATTAGGTTTTACTAGTTAAATGATCCTAACAACTTCCACAAATCCTCACAAGAGAAGATGCAGAATTGCAGATTCTTACTAATCTCTAAATATTAAGATGATGGTACCTCTCAAAGAGGCCAACTTTAAGAATCACATCAGCCAAATTTGAATTGGCCTTTCCAACAAGCTGAAGGAGCTTCTTCTTTTCCATTGTGAAAGTTCCTGTTTGCTCCATTCCACGATTTATATCAGCAAACTCTTCAACTAAACTATCCACCTGATCGAAGAGAAAAGAATCATTAAGTTTTCAACCCCTTGAATCTAGTGGCCATCATTTTTTTTAATAGCTTGCTCGTTACAACACATAATTGCCAAAACTATGGTGTCATTTAGCTCATTTCAGGATTTACTGACATGTTCCCAAAGCGTAATAAAATGCATTAGACATCTTTATAGCATGCAGCTACAACAGTTCGACAGATGCAATTCATCGTGAGTATAACACCAAGAGTGCAAAAGAATAAAGGGATAGAAGAAGTCTGAAACACATTCTCTACAACTGCAAAACAAAAAAAAAACAAGATGCTCACATGAGAGGGGGGGGGGGAATACCTGAGAAACAAAATAATCCAGTGCTATGCTTTGTCCCAGAACACTACCAATAATGCGGATACCATCAGTGTCCAAAGATTTCAGAACTAAATAGTCCGGCCCCCCCTGCATATCCTCCACTAACTGTGGCTTCTCTTTGACCGCATAATCTAATCCAGGAGAACATGTTAGAGACAAACATTAAAAGTAAATTATGGATTTGTGCCTCCTGATTGAAAAAAAAAAAAAATTACCATCTTTCCTCATCTCTAAAAGCAAACCAGAAGCATGCCTTCTAACTAGTTCCAGGTGATTGTCTACTTCATGATCCTCAATATTAAACAGGACAGCAGACCCATACTGGAATACGACCATGTATCGATAGCTGCTTGCTTTCTCATGCATTCCAAGTCCCTGAATCGAAATTCCTCATGTTGATCATAGTTTGTTAAATCATTCATGTCATGTAATTAATCTATTTAAACATTTTTATAATTCTTTTTAAATGTGTATTATTAATACTACAGAGATAAACATGTTACGAAGTGATTCAAATGATATTCTGATAAACATGTGTAGGGGAAAATCATTTAAAAACTACAAACATAATTATAAACTTCCAATAGAAACACTACAGGAGATTTTTCAGACAATCTTACATTAGTGTCTGAATTGAAGTTACGGAATCGGAGGGCAATTGAGTTTGATGAGCGAGAGGATGGAGGAATAATGTTTCCTAAATTCTCAGCTTGAATTTTCTTCAAGTTTATACTGCCAAAATTAAGAATCTGAGCCAGCCAAATCATAGAGAACCAGCACAGGACAAGTGAACAAAGATAGTGATAGACAAGGAAAGTAAAATCATGAAAGTAATTTAGTTGAATAGACAGTAAAAAATTCAAATGAAGAGGTTCTAAATAGATCTAACCCACAAAAACCTAATGAGGTTTCCACTGATCAATTTTTAGATCTTTTTTCATCCATGGATGAGAATCCTCTATGTAAAAAAAAGAATTCACAGCGTTGTCACATGATGGAACAATGAAATTGTGGAGTCAACCTTGAAAATCATTACTAAAGGAACTCTTCGAAGGACAAACTCCCTTGAAGTAAAATCTAACAACTAAAGGTGTTGAGAAGTACGCCTTTCAAGACTAAATTTTTTAATTTTCTTAAGAAAGCCAAAATCTTTTACCAAACATGTGTAAATTAGACGGAGGAACGGAGTGATAAAGCAAGAGGACAATCAAACTCCGGAAATAAATCAATCAGATCGATTGAGCTAGAAGCGGATGAACCTGGTGGAAAGAAAGTAAGCTTTGACGGGAATTTTCACGCACTCGTCGTCTTCCTGAGCTCCCAATATATAATTGTGGTCCAAATTAGGAGGAGACGAAGAATCAAAATCGTCTGAATCAGCGGGGACCCGATAAGGGATCGCAGAAGAAGCGCCAAAAGTGAGGAAGCGGCGCGTGGGATTAAAAGGATGCCGAGATAGATGTTGAGTGGTGGATTTGGAGGCGTCTGCGGCGGCGGCGATGTGGCGGAGGAGAAGCGAGACAGTTCTCAATCTGCCATTCATTTGCTGTTTTTCTTTCTGCGGTTATCTCGCAGAGAGAAGGTCTTCCTCTGGCGTTCGCTCTGCTTGCTCGCTCTTCCCAACACACTGGGACTCACTGGCCAGGATCTTCTCTCATTTTCCTTTTAGACCAATCATGTATTTAATGTTTTTTTATCATATGAAGTGTTACAATTTAATCAGAATAGTTAATTTTTTTAAAAAAAATTACTTATATTTTAATTTTAAGAGTCTAGGGCAGTGAATTTTGTTGTTGTTAGTAATTATAATAAGTTGAAGTAATTGCCAATGACATTTGGTATAGGGGCATTTGTGTGCTTAATATTCATGTTTCGCTTTCATTTGACTCATGTTAAAGAAAGAGGAAATCGACGTTTTTGTCCATCAATTTTTAACTTCGTTAACCAAGGTACAGGAAACCGGATCGGTGATTGAACCGGTCAAGGCAGTGGGTCAAGGGTCAGTGGGTCAGACCGGTGTTAAACCGGGGGTTAAACCGGTGAGGAATAAAAAAATAAAAATAAAAAGATATTTTAATATTCTAAAAATTCTAAAAGGTAAATAGTAAATAGATTAAATTCACATCATTCAAAATTGAAAATTCAAACAATTATGTAGTGAACTAAATTACATTAGTAACAAAGTAACAATTACCATATTAATCATATCCATCATAAGCTTATAACTTAGCTATTATCCAATATTATTTACAATTTCAAAATATCCATACAAACAAAATATCAACACCTGTAAACTAATAATCATCAACACCAAAATTAGCATTAACATCATTTAAATCTGTTGGTATTGAAACATTAGGAGGTGAAGCAGCAGGAGAAAACCCAAAGGTACTAGGAGCAACATCATCAGCATCATTC
>JANTPZ010091373.1:0-19880 GCA_025593235.1 Vachellia pachyceras
CATTCAGTTGCTTTCCTTTGGCTCAATTGTTCCCTTTCTCTTGCACAGCGTTTGCTCTTTTATCCTACACATTAAACCCATGCATCATTTAGAAAATTCAAGGAATGATGAAATATCTCATATTTAGCAATTAATTCCTTTAATCCCTCTTAACACAAATAACCTCTAATTTCTTACATTTATGCTCAAATAACATAATAAGAGATCAACATTATATGCAATTTCTTTATATAAAATAAGGATTTATCAGATTGATTCCTAGAAGATGATTTGGTTGTAATATTGCTTGCATGGATACAGGAAAGTAAATACAAGTGATCTAGAGAAGGTGAGGGAGACTATGTCTGATAAGACCAAGTTGGTGTGGCTAGAGACTCCTAGCAATCCTCAGCTAAAAATATCTGATATCCGAGTAAGTTATTTTTCTATTCGTTGAAAGTGTTTGGTTTTGTTTTCTCCCTTTTATCTTCTTGCATATGCAAGGCCCATACCTATATAACACTTGCATCAAGTTCTTGCATGGACCCAACATGAAATAATATAATGTTAAAAAAATTATTTAATTTTGTTGATTTATGTACAGGAAATAGCAAGGATAGCTCATGCATATGGTGCTATTCTATTTATTGACAACAGCGTAATGTCCCCAGTGTTAAGTCAACCATTGGACCTCGGAGCAGGTATATTTATATTTCTTTGCAAAGATGATGAAGTACTTCTTTAATATAATATCTACTTTATAGTTTAATTTTTTTTTGATAAAGTTGATCTTATTTTAAGAACTGGGAAAGAATATATATTAGATTCAATGACTAAAGTGATACTTTTTTTTTTGTTTACAGATATTGTTATGCATTCAGCTACAAAATTTATTGCTGGAAACAGCAGTTGCATGGCTGGTAGTCTTGCCACTAATAACAAAGAGTAGGAACTCTTTTTCTCTGTCTCTCGACCAACTTTTAAGATATTGATTTGTTTGTGAGACATTTTTTGTCCATTTGTCAATTATATATAATGAAATTTTTAATTAAATTTAAATTCAGTGGCAAATTTTTTGGCCGAGTCTGTGGTGCATGATATTGCATGTTCCTGTAACTATTTTCTCTTGTATTTTTTTCTTTGTTTTATACTTTTTTATTCAACTAATTATAATATTGATCTTTGCGTTTCCCTCTCTGATTTGTTTTTTCGCCTGTAAAGATTGGCAGATCAAATAAACTCTTACAAAAATGCCACGGGTTGTGGTTTGTCTCCAAAAGACTCATGGATCTGTTTGGAAGGAATCAAAACAATGGCTTTGCGAGTTGAGGAGAAACAGGTAACTAACTAAACAATACTTGCCTCATGAAATTTAATTGTACAACTTGAGTACAATTCCTTTGTAAAATTGTTTTGTTCATGCAGCCTCCTGTATACAAATACATAATATAATAACAAATTAAAAGGGAAAAAAAAGAAAAGTTATAGAGAGACTTATTGATGTTACGAACTATAATGGTTTAATTTTTGTTTAGTCATAATCCTTTTCAAGCTGATCTATCATAATTTTATGATATGGTTCTTTTTTTTTTTGATATCGTTGCTAGCTTATAAAACTATATAATGTAGTTTGCATAGAAATGAGTTTTGAGTGATGCTTTCATTTGCTCGCAACTCCTTTATAGTGGCATCATATATTTCTAAAAAAATTAGGGAGTTAGAATTAATATACATTATTTTGCAGAAAAATGCACAAATCGTTGCTGAGTTTCTCGCTAGCCATCCAAAAGTACAAGAAATAAACTATCCTGGTCTTCGTAGTAATCCTGGATATGAACTGCACCACTCTCAGGTATGATTTACCTATTGCAATTAAATAATAGTATTTGCTTATATATGCATTTGAAATGATGTTATCCATTCATCGAGTTCTTGTTTTGCAGTCAAAGGGACCTGGATCTGTTATAAGCTTTAAAACAGGCTCACTACCACTCTCAAAGCATATTGTTGAAGACACTAAATACTTTAGCATGACCGTCAGTTTTGGTAAGTAGTTTTAGAAAACTGGCCTGTCATGTAAATGGTTATCAGTTACATATATTTCTTTACCTTGAGAGTTATATATAATAGTTAATCAAAATGGTAAGAAAGGTAGGGCATGTGAAAGAGAATCTTGTTGCTACTCTGTGTGTGTGTGTGAGAGAGAGCGAGGGAGAGAGAGAGCTAATATTTTAAACTGTAAGGGTATAATAGGCCACCCAGAAGGTTGTTATGATAAGGATTGGAATGAGTATTAAATTGCAATAGGTTTCAAGCATTGGATTTGGAGTTTGTGAATGTTAAGTTTGCCAACAAAATATGCTAACCCTGGTTAATTTTATTGTTGTTGTATAGGTGGAGTGGGTTCCTCCATTTGCTTACCTTGGTATACATCCCATGGCCCTATTCCTGACCAACAGAAACTAAAGATGGGTATAACTAAAGATCTTGTACGTATTTCTGTGGGAATCGAAGATGTTGAAGATCTTCTTCTGGATCTACAGAATGTGCTATCGATTGTGCCTCTGGCTTGAATTTCATATGCCAGACGTACGACTTGCTTCAAACAATAAGATCGAGGATGTTGATGAGTTGGTGGTTTTGTTCCTATTGTATTTCTTCTTATTCTTCTGTTTTCTATTTGCATTCTATCTTTGTTTTTAAATGGAAAATTTGAAATGAAAAAGCTTATTAATAAATATAAGCATTATTGGTATCTTTTTACATTCCCATGGACCTTCTTGTTTAACTGTAATGCTTTTTATTAGGTTTCATAATCTAAATACTGAAGTCACCAAACCCCTACTTATTTAAAAAAAAAAATTCATCAACTACAACATTGACTATGGTAACATCATTATTATTCTCGATTATTTGGATATTAAAATTTAGTATAAGATAGAACATAATGGAACACAGTATATTACCAACATTTCAAAGCAGTTTTAGGCAAAATCGTCCAAAATGGTCACCAATTATAGCTCCAAAGAAGATAACATACATCGAAAATAGTAACCCCCACTTCATCAAGCTGAATAGAAACGAAATCAATCCAAAATCATTGAACTCTCACCTATATTGTGCAATATTAATCCCTTATGCATCATGAGTCCTATATTAAGGAATCTTACAAGTGAATTACATGTTTATAAATTTAAGGTGTTTTCCCTTCTAATAGGTTAATTTTTTTGGGAATCGGACTATCCGTTCACAATAATAATGCAAGCCACTATGCCCTATTATAAATAAAATAATGACTTAATATAATCTTTAGTCATTTAAATTTGTCCTTATTTTAGTTTTGATCCTTGAAGGGGTAAAATAGTCTAAATATTTATTATATTATAGGGACCAATATTTTAAATAAAATGAAGTTTGAGGGATCAAACCATTAGTTTCAAATTGGGAGACTAAAACCAAAATAAAAGTAAACTTAAAGATATTAAAGATTGTATTAACTCTGAAAAAATATTTAATTTGAATTAGAAATGGTGAGTGGTGAGGCATTATTAGTCACTTCTCTAATGCGATACTCACTACAATCCAAGAAGGATGTGATGGGCCTTATAAAACATTAACGTTCACAACAAAAGAAGAAACAAGTCATATTCTAACAAAACTAAAAGACTAGTTATGTGCAATGAATAAGGAGTCACATTTAACCAAAATGGTTTAATGAACTAATGTTTGTAGGAGAGATGCCCACGGTTAAAATCTTTTTTGATAATCCTTGTAACAGAATGAAACAAGGTTTGGATATCCGTTAGAATTGAGATACTCACATTTAATAGTTGATAACAGTTGAATATAATTAACTCTAGTAAAAAAGTATATGTACCTTAAAAAGTACAGTTTGGTAAAAAGCATGTTCCGGCCTTTTATGGGCTCAGACTTAATCAAGTCTGCCCAATTAAGTCTGTTGAAAATGGAGGTGTTTTTTTTTAAGTCTGACCCGTTCATTCACAGGATTGAACCGGTCCATAGATCTCAATGTACATTTAACAAAAAATATTTTTAAATTTTGTCAAATAAATTAACTTTATATAATAAAATTTTTAAATTCAGACAGATCTCAATATATGCGTGTTATTTGTTTCCCTTTTGATTAAAGAACAATTTATACGATATTTAGACATCCTCGAATACAATTAGATAATTGTTTTCTTTGTTTATCTTGCATCAGCAAAAAATGATTCTATCACACTTATAAATAAAAAAAGTTATTGTAAAACCATTAATAACCAAATTGAATATTCTTGAAATTTGAGTGAAATTTTTTTAAAATCCATGAAAATTATTTAACATGGTAAATAACACTTCTAGTAAATATGTTTCAAACGTACAAAGAGTTAAGCAAATAAAAACATTTATAATATATAATTGAAAAATGAAAGTTATAATATATGAAAATATTACTAGAAAATAAGTCAAAATTTTTAAAATTAATAAACAAAAAAATTGACGTGTTTAAACAGGTTGGAAAACGATCCTGCAAGGTCGATCCTTCTAAGTATGATTCTCTACATGACCGATCCTTTTAGGTTCGACTTCTTCTAAATGCTGTAAATCACAAATCCAACCTTTAAATTAAAAAAAAAATCGGGTTGGCCCGTTTTCCCAAAAAAGGTGATGAATCACACTTCGAACAAACAAAGGCAAAGGCGGTCAGTGTATGTTTGGTAAATCAAGGGAAGCTTGCATCCATTCTCAACGAGTTAATATATAATTCATGGAATTATAATTTAGAAACAGTGGTCATCCCCAGTGGGATCTATAATCTATAACACACACATAGGATGCTGAACCTCTTCACGAGATGCCCACACACTTCTAATTAATCTTCTATGTAATAAATGTGCAAATAATTTATTGACAACTTAGCTAATAGTTAACATAAATTTTGCAAACATCCAAACATTAAAAAAAGTGTAATCAGTGGCATTTTTATGAATATTGTAAACTTTTTAGTGCAACAACTCCTCCAGCTATCTTCTTCATGCTCATCTCTCATGTGCCATGTTGTCACCTCCTTGCTTATCTTCTTTGAGCTTGTAGTCTTCCGTTCTCATCGGCCTCGCTCTCTCAAGCTCTCTTCGTGTTTTCCAAATGATTGACATAGATGTCTAAAGATGGAACCTTCATGTTTTAAATTCAAAGTCTTTTTTGTGAATTGTAATTAATCTCGTTTTTCAATGTTCTGATGTGCTATTGGAAACTATATATAGCATCAATAAACAAATACCAAGATTTAATTGTCATGAAAAAACTTCGATATCCTCCAATGGACAACTCATACATACATAAGTACGTACGTACGTAGATCTCAAGTTCTGTTTGACATTTTAGAACATCGTTCGGGTCTGAAAAGAGCAACTGATATTTTAGAACATTTTTTTAGTTTATATTTTGTTCACTTGGGTTGTTTTGTGATTGAACGTTTTTAAGATACATATTCTCACTACACTAAACGTTTGGATTAACTGATAAGGGTTGTTTCATATTAATTAATGGTCTTGTGTTTGAACCCTAAGTAAGTAGCTACGATAATTACTTATGGCTCATTTGGTACACGGAATTTATTTTGATGGAAATGGAGATAGAGATGTAGATGGAGATGGAGTTTAAAATTACGTTTGGTATGTTTTGGAAATGAATCTTGATTTCTATGTAAAATGACCGAAATGCCCTTATGGTATAAAAAATATTTGGCCCTGCATCCTATTCCGGCGAAAGGTACCATTTTTTCCGGCACCCATTTTTTCAGGCGAAAAAGCACCCATTTTTCGGAGAAAATGCAGGCAAGATCTACCATTTTTTGGACGAAAATGTTGACACATGCACCCATTTTTCCGACGAAAACACAGACAAGATCCCCTACCTTCTTATTCCATAAAACGTTGGCATAGGCACCCATTTTTTCCGACGAAAACGCAGGCGAGATCTACCATTTTTCCAATGAAAATGTTGACATCTGCACCCATTTTTTCCGGCGAAAACACAGACAAGATTTCCTACCTTCTTATTCCAGAAAATGTTGGCACACACACCCATTTTTTCCAGTGAAAACGCAGATGAGATCACCTACCACTTTTTTCGGTCGACGGCAAAATCAAAACCTCCCAAAGCATCTCCCACCTTCTTCTTCCTCCAACAGCATCTCCCACCTTCTACTTGCTTTCCTTCTTCGTCCTCGTCTGCGTTTTTTTTCTGCTCCCATAAAAAAACCCAAGCTCAGAAAGTGGAGGTTGAGAAAAAGAACAGGCATATCACTGTTGCGCCGTCGAGGGAAAGCGGAGCCGAAGAGAGAGACTGGCGGAGGTTGGTGCTCACAATGGTTGTGCCACCGACGAAGGTATTCCGGAGGTTTGTCAGCAATTGGATTTTGGACGGAGGATGGGAGGGGTAAATCCAGAATTCCACGGAATTTTATCAATTCTATGGGTGAGGCTATGGAATTTATTTCAACAAGTTTTGATTGAATTGAATTCCACATGGAATTCAATTCAATCATACCAAACAATCATCTAACATGGAATTCAATTCCATTTCCATTTCCAAGCCTTCAATTCTTGCATACCAAACGGGCCCTTAGAGGTAGCGAGGTGCCCCCTTATGGGCCAACACTCACACGAATCAAACTAGTTAATTGCTCGGGTACTTAGTAATAAGATCCCAAAAAGGCATCGAATAGTGGTTAACTAATAAAAAAAGATAAAGGGAGATTTATTGTAAAGTCCCATAGAAGGAAGTTATTTATAAAAAGGTCCCAAAAGTTGTCAATGACAGCTGCTCCACTTGTCAATGGTGCTCCTTGACTTGTCATTGACAATGTTTTGGGACCTTTTCATAAATAACTTCCTTCTATGGGACTTTACATAAATCTCCCAAAGATAAATATTCTCAATCTTGTATTTTATTATTGTTGTAATCAAACTATTGCCTTATTTTCTTGTTTTTTTATTATTAGGAATTATTAATGTTATTGTATTTTATAACTATTAGTTAAATTATGTTATTTTAATATGACCTATATAATCTCAAGTGAGATCCATTAATCCTTGATTCACTTGCCTTGATCAGTTCATAATTCGGTTTAGTTTTCATTACCTTGTCTCAGTCCCTATAGTTTTCCTTCAATTGAAACTAAGTCTATGAACTCTTCAGTTGAGATGAAGTCTATCAACTTTTTTTTTTTTGAAATGAAGTATATGAACTTTAACTCAGTACAGCTTGATCCCTATAGTATTAACTATTTAAAACATTAGTTCCTAAACTTCATAAATTAACTCATGTCCATATAATCTAATTTTCTAATATATATATAAATCAACATTTTAGATGCTTAAAACTATAATAATTGAGTTTCACCGAATCAAAATTCAAAGATAGAGTTTCAATCAAGTCAAAGACTGTATGTACTTCGTTATAACAACTTAATAACATTCACTTTTACTTGAGCTAGTCACCTATACTTTATAGCGACACCATTAATATCAGATATTCAAGGGAATTAAAATTCAATAAAAATTGGAAATTGACCTGAAAATTCTCAAACTATCCTTGGACACACAAATATGCACAAACAAACCCTAGTTAACTAAATCAAGGTACTAAGAGCCCGACATACTTCTTCTTTTTTTTACAAGCCCAGAATAATTCTATTAAGTGACAGGATATTGCTCTTAATTCTTTTCACTTGCGTGTGTGTATGTGTGAATTGAAGGAATTTTCAATGTAAAAAACATTATTTTAACTCCCATAGGAATTTGTTTCGAACAGAGTATATGTATTACATGCCCAAAAAAATAAAGCTGAAAGAAATTTCTATTAAGTGACAGTGACTTCTTTATTTTTTTTTCCAGATATTGTTATGCATTCAGGTGCCAAATTTATTTCTGGAAATAGAAATGGCATGGCTGTTATAGCCTTGCTGCGAGAGACAAAGGGTAACAGTTCTTATTTCTGTGTCTCAATCACTTGAGATATAATTTGAAGATATTGCTTTGTTGTTTGTAAGTCATTTTTGTCAACTCGTTAGTTATATGCAAGGAATTTCTCAACTAAATTTAAAGTCAATGAAATAATAATCTTATTGTCATTTCTTACATTATTTTTTCTTTTCAAACAGTTTCATCTAAATCACAGCTAATTAAATGATATTAAGGTTTCTAATGCCCCTTGTAATACCTCGTATTTCCATTTTTTTTTTGGGATTTTCACATAAATATACCATAAGATTTTGCAATTTTAGATTTTTTTTTCATATACAAACTTGACAAATACAAAACTGCATAGTTTTATTATTAAAAATTAAAATACCAAAATTTCGTTCTTTTTTATCAGTAAGTTAATGATCAAAAGAAGACAAATGTGAGATGGTGGGACATCAGAGGCATTGTGCATGTGCTAAGTTTATTATTATGTTGTGAACTACTCCGTATTGTATTTTTTTATTTCATTCTTCATTTCCATCTGTTTTATACTTCTTTTATTCAATTAACAATATCTGTCTTAGTATTTTCCTAATTTTTTTTGCATTTAATCATGATCAACATCATCATGTATAGGTTGGCAAATTGAACACTTGGCTCTGTTAGTGTTATGAACTATAACAGTTTAATTACCGTTTGTTCATAATCCTTCTTTTATGCTTTCTGTTCTATTTTTATTCAAAAGATAAATTACCTTCCCTTTTTAACATATATTCATGATGGATTGTTATAAAACTACACAAGGAACATTGAACAATGTCTCCAAAAGATCGTGCTTTTTCGAAATTAGATAGTGTGTTTGTAAATATATATGTATCTCCATAACTAAGTTTCGAATTTAAAGTTTCACTGCTAACGTAACTCCTTGACAGTGTTATTATTTATTTTTATATAAAACATAACAATGCATACATATTAAAGGAGTTTTCATCAAAGATAATATAAATGCACATACTAAAGAGTGTATTTTAAAAAATAAAGCATATTTGTTATAAATAACTAACTTAATTAATTTTTTATATTCTCAAATTAGTTATCTAATTCTTATCAATTTGTTGTTGCTGCTGCTGCATAGGTGGCATATAATCCTATGTATGCTTGCCATGGTATACATCTAGATGTGCTAATGCGGATCAGCTAGTCTGTGGTCGAGCAGCCACCGGGCAATATCAAGGGAGATTTATTGTAAGGTTTCAAGGAAGGAAGTTATTTATGAAAAGATCCCAAGAGATTGTCAATGATAAGTCGAGTAGTACCATTGACAAGTGAAGCAGCTACCATCGAGTTCTTTTTCCCTTTGTTGTAACATTAACGCCCACTACCAATTACCAACGGTAGTTAGATCTAGCAAAAAGAATCATTCCATTGCAATATGATGAATAAATGTTTGAATTCCACTTAAAAATATATCCACATTTGGTTACCCAATAATACCTTAAACAGAATTATCTCTAACAGGACTATACATATATTTTAACAAAAAAAAGATTTAGGCCCTTTTGTTGTATCCTCCCATTAACAACAATGGGTGATCGCTGGACTTTTTTTTTAAATTTTATTTTTATTATTATTTTATTAAAACTTTCTTTTAAAAAAATAATACAAAAAATTTACATAAAATTTACCAAGTCTATGAGATTTTTCGGAAGAAAAATACAATACATTTCTAAAAAAATATAATCAACAATGTTTACAATACAAAAACATAATACATAATCAACAATATCCAAAGTAAGTATGCATTTAAAATGAAATAATAAGGTTTAAAATAATATTTGAAGCTATTGAAACATCATCATCTTCTTATTAAAAATATAAAACGTTTAATTTTAAAAAAATAAAAAATGAGCTGGCCCGCCAACCCGCTGGCCAGCCCGCCCTAGCTCGTTTGACCCGTTTTTACACGAGCTGCCAAAATGGTAACCCAAGCCCGCCCTAGCCTGCGGGTTGACGGGTTGAGCCCATTTTCCCAGCACTATCGCTGGACCAGACTATGTGTTGCTTGGTTTTCCATGAGAAATAATATCCTAGAGGGATATCCTTTGTTCTTTCATCTTCACCATTTCTTTGGGCTCTTCCCACAGTCTCTTGCCCATCAGGGTTAATGTTTTCTTTACCCAAAGGCTTGTACACTGTCTTCCTTCTCATATGCTCCTTTTTCTCTTTGGATTTTTTAATATTCATATGCAGTATCTTAAATATAATAGTTTCTACTAGAAAAATACATATGTTTATAAAAGGAAAAAAATTTAGTGTTCTTCGTCTGCCATGGCACCTTCATTTTCTTAGCTTTCTCTACATTCTATTTTTCATTTAAAATTTTAAATTAATACTGTTTAAATATAGTTTCAATTGTTTGCATTTAACATTTTTAAGTAATAATAAGAAAGTATATTTGAAATAATATTTAAAAATATTATCCTAATTTTATATTATACATTGATTAAAATATTAAACTATTAAAAATATAAAAACAAAATTATATTGATTATCAATCTTCCAATTTTATTTTAGGCTTTGAATTTGATGCCACCCAAATGGAATCTCTAGTTTATTGCCACACATTAACCTATAAAAAATTACATGTATATCTAATGAGTGTCATATTGTCTATAGTCTTTTCAATAAAAATGTTGCAAATAACTTTTTTTTAGGTTCCACAAGGTATCACATGAGGAAAAAAAAAAGGTTACAATTCCACAAGTAGTATCTCATAAATAAGGAAACTGTATCTTATACACAGACAGAACGTAATCAAGAAACAATGTATTCGAAATATTTAACAAAAAACTTCATTTATACGATTATTTAATAAAGTTAATTTGTTTCCATTGTAAACTGCCATATAATTTAATAACACAAATAAATAAATAAGTCAACTTGATCTTATATTAACAATAAAAAATAAGATAGTATAATTAAACCTTTGTTTCCCTTTTCTGATCATGTTATATCTATTAATGCTTATTCGAGAAACTCCAAAATTACTTAGAAAACATTTTCACATAAAATAAGATAAAATTTGTCTCTTATAAATATTTAAAAATTTGAAAAATCACTGATTTAACAGCCATGGTACTGGTTGTGGTTTCCAAGTGACTACAGTCCCGAATTGCATGAGACAAAAATAATTCACAAGTCTTGCTGATATTACACATGTGACAAGTCACCCCACCAGTACTCTTAAGTTCAACAAATCATAGAGATAAGTTTTTATTTTTTTGATGATTCGAGAATAATTGATGCTTGACGTGTCCTTTCTCTCTTGATAACATCTTTCCTCATTCAAAGGGCATGTCGATGATTTTGACCTCATCAATCAATTTCGGAAAAAAACAAAAATTCTATAATTCTATATGGGTTACAGTATACTTTTAGTCCTTTATATTTGCGTCAGGTTCCACTTTAGTCCTTTAAGTTTAAAAAGTACACTTTTAGTCCCTCAAACTTAACGTCAGTAGTCTCTCTTAACGGAAATTGCAGACTCATCAATCTTAACACTATTATTTTAAATCTTTTTTCATTTTACACAATTTAAAATATCAAATTTATTATATTATTAAATTAAAATATGAGTATGCTTTGTCAACGTTTTATTGCACAGTCATCAATTAAATTTGATGAGTCAGTAATTTCTGTTAAGAGAGATTAACGGCGTTAAGTTTGAGAGAATGAAAGTGTACTTTTTAAACTTAAAGGACTAAAATGAAACCTGACATAAACATAAATGATTAAAAGTATACTTTAGCCTTCTATATATTATAATTGCAATTTCTTAAAATTTGATCAAAAAGTTCAGAACTCTAATAAAATATATTTTATAGATATCTTTTATACTGCATTTTTGAATTATTGAAATTAAATTTTAACAATTCAAATTTATTTATTTTTATTATAATAATTTTATAATTTCCCAAATTTTTCGCTCCCTGCTTTATCAATGGTGTAAGAGTCTACATCTACGTACTGCAGCAGCTTACAATTACAAAAAAAAAAAATCATTGTCTCCTCTAACTATCTAGCTAGTTAGCCCTTATTCTAAATATATAAATTAGATAACTAATATATATAATAGTTAAATTAGTTATTTATCAACTAACATAAAGAAGGGTGATCACATTTTCCATTTCTATACAAACAAGCTTCTTTAGTTTTGGATGGTGATATGTGCTTTCTTCCAGAGCTCATTAATAATAATTCACATCTTTTGTCTCTTCCAATTGATTAGTGAATAGGCGGCTTCATATATCTCCAAGTGTAGAAATTTTCAAAGGCGTAAATGAGTGGTGAGGGTAAGATCGAAGACAATGGTGGAAGGTAGTGATGGAGATGGATAGCATTCAAGAGATTACTAGTCTCCATCACTCTGAATGATCACCAATAGGTATTAAGTTATAGTGGGATAAACTTTAACGGCTTTATAATCATATATTGGGTTAGAGTTTATTTAGAAGTACTTTTGAAAATAGCTTTTATAGAGTTCGATATAAAATCTAGGTTTTGGAAAATAGATTTTGGGAAAATAGCTTTTATGGATTCCAAATTATATTTGGAAGGTTATTGGCCTTTATAGAGCTTGAGGCAAAATGTAAGTGGGAAAGATGAAAAAGAAAGAAAGAAAAATAGAAAAGAGAAAATTTATTATAAAAGAGTGTAATTTGACAAGAAAATAACCTTTTTAAAATTTAGATTTCAAATCTAAATTTTATAAAATGTGAGTACTTTGGGTACGTAAAACCTAAATTTTGGATTTACCACAAAACCTAAATTTCTAAATGAGAGTTCAAACGGGCCTTAGTCTTTATAGATGTAGAAAAAAACTTTGATAAATACTTGTATTTCAATATTTGGGCTGACAATACTCAAATTTAACTCAGTTAATGAGTAATATTAAAAAGGGTTAAAGTGGCCAACGGGGTTAAGTCTAGTGAAATGAGCTAATCCCTCAGAATTTAAGGAATCAATGTTTGACTCCAACATAAATATATGCTACACAACAATGTCTTTAATAGGATTGGCTCCAAAAGAAAATGTGTACTTTAAAAAATGAGTTAATTTGCAAATTTACCCTATAAGTTTTTTATAAAGATCTATATTATTCGGAAAGTTTTAAAATACCGCAATGTTGCGCATTAAAAAACTGACATTTACTTCAACAATTTTACGCTAAAGAGCAACATTGATTCATGTTAACACTTATTGAGCAACCTTAAATTAAAAAATTTCATGGTAATTTTCTTGACTGAAAACTTTAGGTAAAATTGCATCTTAACCTTATAAAAAATTTACAGATAAACTGAATGATTTATCTAATAGAGGGAGATGGATAAAAGAGTGGGTCAGAGTCTAAAGTGACGCCATTTTATAAACCAAATTGGTGGGGGAGGGATAGAGATCAGTCATAGAGATAACATCCGACATATTCAATTAATAATGCAACGTGATATGCTTTTATTAGAGTGTCCAAAGATGTGTCCATTGAAATAATGTGATTTTTGTCAAATAATATACATTTTATCCTTTAAATTCACGTCAAATTTAAATATGGTCATTTAAGTTTAAAAAGTATATTTTTAGTTAATTTTATCTTAATACCGTTAGTTTTATTTAACGAAAAATTATGACAAATCAAATTTAAACATTCATTCTATAGTTAAATTAATGATCATAAAACATAGTTAAATTTCAAAATATAAAAATGATTATATTGAATACTTAAAATTTAAATATATTTTATCAGCATTTAGTGTATAATTGCTGTCTAGATTTGATGAGTCAGCATTTTCTATTAAATAAAAGTAACGATGTCAAGATAAAAGGACTAAAATATTTTTTTTTAATTTAAGGGATCAAACTGAAATTTGATGTAAATTTAAAGAATCAAATATATATTTTAGCCTAAAATTGAGAATTTGTAATAATTTGTCATGACAAAGGCTGTACTTTTAATAATATCTTGATGTTGGTAAATATATATATATATATATAAATATATATATCTTGTTGCTTTTAGTTCTTGGCTTTTTTCCCCAATAAACACGTCTAATAGTGCTGGATTGAATTATCTATATATTTTTCTAAAATAACTGGATATATACTATTTTTTAATACTAACTTATTTTGGTTAAAAAAATGTCTAGATATTTTTTTAATCTACATCATATGTTATATTTTATAGTGAAATTTAGAGAGATTTAAGCCATGTTTGTTTCTGTTTTCTTGTTTTCAAAATTGTTTTTAAAAGCAAGTTTTAATAAAAACAAACAAAATTTTTTGAATGAATGTTTTTTAAAAAATATATTTAAAAGTAAACATATACATATCCAAGGGTAAAATTTCAATGATAACTCAAGTTCTTAAATGGAAAAAAAACCATCAAATAGAAAATAAAAAGATTCCATATTTTTCTAAATAAAAACTAAGAAATACAAAAGCAAAAAAACAACTAAAACTTGTTTTTATTTTTAGTTTTTAAAAAGAATTTTCTGTTTCTTTTTGTTTTTAAAAACATGTTATTTTGAACAACACCCTAAACAAGTTTTTGGTTTTCTTGTTTTTAAAAATATTAAAAAAACTTTTTTAAAATAGAATGAAACACTCCCTTAATCATTTGTTAGTTCTTTTTTTAAAAAAAAAAAAGTTGTAGGACCCTTGCTTTAAAGATTTCATTAATTAACCTTATCTTTTCTTAATTTATTTTCTACTCACCTATTTCTAGAGAGATTCATCTTTGAATAATTCAATAAATCATGAAGGTAATGGCCGCCACTAGAATGTTTGTATTTGGCGATTGCGACTCTATCCCAGTAAATCCTACTGCTGAGCGTTGGATCTTCCCCGGATTTACTAAGATCGATGGTATAGATGATCCCATGTGATGAATCCTTACTAGGTACCAATATTTTAAAGTCTGCCATTAGATATCGACACATCGAATATTAATCACTCTCATTGTATTTAAACCCTACTCTATAATTGACGGGGGTTTAAGAGTGATTGGATTTCACATTCTTACAAGTTGCTATCACTCATCTTGAACACTAGACATAGCTTTTGGTGGCTTATTTAACATTCCGTTTAGAAAGGTTAAAAACTGGTTTAACAGTGTTTTTCATAAAATGAGATAATTCCCTCCACATATTTACCTCAACTTACGTAAAAGAATTCCTCCACTCCGTTCGCAAAAATATTTAAATTATTCAATCAGAAAATAAGTTTGAAAAACGGAGAGAATCATGAATTATATATAAGTGTTATTCTCTCAAATAAATTATATGAGAACTAGGTACCAAATATATGTAGAATTTGCCTCGCTTTTCTATGTCTGTTTCATGCAAGAGACATAGTAAATAAGGTGGTGACATATTTAAAATTTTAATGAAACTGAACCTAATTTCTACGTCTATTAGATTTAAATCAAGGGAGACTTAATGCGTATGGTTTTTAAAATCATACTCACAAACATAAATCTACATATGTTTCAAACCTAACAGATGTAGAATGACTCTTTAAATTCAGCCCCTCATGTTTTTTTTTTTCCGACTTTCACCTCTTCCTTTAACGGAGGCACATCTAATAAAACCTCGTTCATGTCCTCAAGTCGAACTATGATTTGGAGATTATTCACTTCGGCGCTCACTCTCAGTTGTAGGTCTATACATTTACACAGGTGAACTTGTTATACGAAGGCTTGGGAGCCAGTGGTTAGGGTTTTGTTTGGAAGAAGGTGTAGAAGAAGAGAAAGATAGGACAATAACTTGGGAGAGGAAATGGAGAATTCTAGTCACTTGTGTGTACCAATCTTTTTGTATGTAACCTCTATTTATACGCCTCGAAACATAGAAAACTAACCTAAAGAGTTACAAGAGAATTAAGCAACATAATGGTACAAATTGAGGTTATAAAAATATGTATTGAAGAACTATCAATTTGGGTATTATAGGATGTTAACCATGAAATGGAAACATATGAGTCAATAGAGTTATGAACATCCACATATCATATTGTTTATATTTGGAACAAAATGATTTTTATTGATATGCTTGTTTGAATTAGTTAGAAGCAGCTTATTATATTTGATATTGGAGTGGTGCATACCATAGATATAATGGGAAAGCTGAAATATATTTTACGATATAATGTTATGATTATAAAATTTATTTTTATAACCAATCTAAGAGAACATCTTTTTTTAATTAATACATAACAAGCTAAGTAGGAGATAAATAGAATTTTTATGTGAGACATAAATAAAATTGTTTCTAAGGTGTGTTGGAAATAATTGTTTAGCAGTCATAACCTTTTCTTATAAAATGATCAATTATATATAAAATGGAGAAACTTGTACAGCTAAGTAACTGTTCAGTGTAGAAAGAATATTGCAAAGTTCCTTTTTAATTTGTCAATAATTTCCGCCCTTGTCTTCTATGACTTGGACATGTGTGAGAGGTAAAAAGTTTAACCCACCTACTTTCACAAATTTATATTTATATCATTTATAAAAAATAAATAGCTTTATATTTATTGAAACAAAACACATCTTATATATTTATCTGGAGTGCAAAATAATTTTAATTAAACGACACAGTCAATCAATTATATTGAAAAAAATTAAGGGGGACTTGCTATTAGATCTTAAGAAAAAGATTCACGTATCCAAAAGTTCAATAATAATCGATAAGAATGTGTTGACAAGTTTCAGTGCTAGACATAATAACAGATTTATACTTATCACTTGTTATTGAAACTTTTTGATAATTAAGTCTCTTTCTTGAAATCTCAACAATTCCGTCAAAAATTAATTTTCTCAATTATAAACATTAATTTCTATCTTTGTAATATTTTAATTATTCACGATATGGAAACTGTTTAAACAAAAAATGTAACGACAACATGTTTATTCATAATCATAATTGACTTTCAATCTTTTACACCAGATGTCCAGTGATAGATTTTTTTGCTCTTTTTTTTTTTGCTAAAGCAAACGTAGCGTCCTAACTCCTAATGGGGCCAATTCCGTTCGAAACATTATGAGGTACTAAATGTAGGTACTTCTTCTCTTAGCGGGATTTGAACATGATTCAACACATTGTAATGAACTAGCCCCTTACGTTAAATCCAACCCTGCTGTTTTTCTTTTTGGATAAAAAGCTCTATGACATTGATTGATGGAAAAGAGGGGAAAGAATCCATAAGCCAAGGCTTAGCATTCAAGTATAAATATAATATCATGTTGTAGTTTGGTTTTTTTGGGGGGGGCTTATGAGCCATTATAAACTCTTTTATCATCTCATAGGCTTGGATAGCTAGTATTTAATACAAGTTTGTTTCTCTAAGTGAAAAATCTTCTTTGCGTGATTGGATGGCATTTAATCTTAAGATATTTGCGTTATAAGAGATCACAGTGGATGTTGGATAGCTGGATTCACACATGCACGAGAGAACTGTATTGCTTTTGAAGTAGATGCCTTGTCATTGAAACTTTTGAAACGAAGTCCCTTCATTAAAATTGCATATTGATTTCCCAAATAAAAAAATGATGCTCAATTATTGATCTTGCCTTTTAAAGCTTCTTCTATGATAATATTCATTCGGTTTTTTTTATACCTTATTTTGATGATAACAAAATGGTTTCAAGTTTAAATTGTTGATGATTAAGTGTTCTTGGTGAAACACTTGAGTCCTGAGATATAATACTCGAGTATTGTAAGTTAAAATGATTTTGGAATCAATACTTTTAGTAAAAACTCGAGTGTTAAGAGAAAGTGTTACAAACACTCAAGTAATGATTTTGAATACTCGAGTATTGGTGTTAAAAATATGTTATGACAGAATACTTTCATGAGAAACTCGAGTATTAGTGTTGAAGTATTGACAACACTCGAGTATTGTGTTACAATACTCGAGTATCGGGTTTTGTTTTCAAAAGAATACTCAACACTTGAAGCAGAATACTTGAGTTACAAATATAAGTATTAACAACACTCGAGTATTTAGTTTGAATACTCGAGTATTGAGTCAAAATACTTGAGCTTGAAGCATAACACTCGTGTTGTGGAGGAAGTGTTGTTAACACTCGAGTGTTAGTTTTCAACACTCGAGTATCGGGCAAAGTTTTCAAATGAAAAACACTTCAAGCACAACACTCGAGTACTAGGTGAAAGTGTTGACAACACTCGAGTATTTATTTTTGAATACTCGAGTATCGAGCTCTATTTCTTCAAAATCACAACACTTTCATTCAAACACTCGAATAAAGGCAGAAAAGTAACAACGCTCGAGTATTATAGTTTCAACACTCGAGTATTGTGACATTTCACTTCTAGTTTTTCTCTAATCACTCGAGTAGTAGCTGAAAGTATTCCTAACACTCGAGTACAAGAATTTCAAACACTCGAGTATTTGCACTAAATTTCAAAAACTTCTGCAACACTCTTAGTAATCACTCGAGTAATTTCAAAATGTAGGGAACACTCAAGCATTGACTTTTAAAACTCGAGTTTTGTGTTATAATATTCAAAATTTTTGATCATCACTCGAGTATTAATTCTGTAACACTCGAGTATTGTTTTACCAACGGCCATTTTCTCTCAGACAGCTTTTTCTCCTGCTCTCTACAGCTTTCTTCATTCGTGCTAACAACGTTTGAATATCACCTGCCTCCATAAATGCTAAAACCCATCATCATTGAAAGAGAAAAAGCTGCTCACGTCTTCACATATATTCCAGACAGATTACACGAAGCCGTCGTTGTCGTCAACATTCCTAATACGCATTTAATGCAACATTAATGGCGAAGACGAAGAGGTGGTTGATGAGAGTAACGGATATTAAACTCTATCTAACGGCAACTTCATTCCTCTCATCTATAAAAGCCTCAAGCATTCATTACATAAAGACAACAATTATCTTCATGAGCATTAAAGTCCATTCATCAATCTCTCTGTGAATTTCTTAGATTCTTATTCTGAACTTCATTGTTTGCTATCTTCTCTTTAAGAGAGAATTCTTTGAGCAATATCTTCTGTAAATCTGTGAGATAATTCAAGGTTGGGACCTTGAATTTATTGGGTTGAGAATTGATCAGAAAACAGAGAATGTGAGACTCTGTTTCATTACGTATTGTAAGGGGGAGTGAGAATCTCCATTGTAAAGGCTGAAGAGCCTGATTTATTGGTGATTAGTGGATTGTAAAGCTCAGAGGTGCTTTGAGGACTGGACGTAGGTCAGAAGGACCGAACCAGGATAAATCCCCTTGTTCATCTTTCCTTTTATCTCTCAGTGATATTGCTCTTACTTCTGTGTTTTAAGTGTTTTAATTTTTAAGGGGACTAATTCACCCCCTCTTGGTCTTATTCGGCACTAACATTTTTAACGTATGACCGAATTAGGAAGTTGATCTTAATGCTAAATGTAAGAATTATTTTTTATATTTATCATTTTTTTGAATTACCCCTATTACCCTTAACAATAATCAAGTAAGAGATATGAATGAAGTTGATTAATATGGTAGGGTGTTTTAGAAAAAAAAAAAACATGTCATGTTTACCGATTTAACTAACTTGTTTGATCTAATCAAAATAATCAAATTTATTTTATATTAAGGATCAAAGAATTTATGAATTGTTGTGTCTAGTCTATTGAAGGAATTATCATGAAGTCTTAAGAAATGAACTTAATTATAAAAAATTCTTATAACGTTGAAATTCCTAAATTATTTTTTGCAATAAAACTAGGTTTAATATGCTCCTAACCTATAAATATATTAAAGCATTTCATGGTAAAATTCCGTTGAAATTTTGATTTTTTTTATAGTGCATCTCTACAGGTGAGAAGTTGTAAGTTTCATCCCACTTATAACTTTAATTCATT
>JANTPZ010091375.1:0-25767 GCA_025593235.1 Vachellia pachyceras
AAAAAAAATATGGGCCGGCCCGCCCAACCCACCAACCCACCGGTTATGGGTTGAGTTTGGTAAATTATGACCCATATTAAAATGGGTATTTTGAGCCCGGACCACCGGGCTCAAAACCCATGACGGGCCGACCTGAACCCACCGGGCCGCCCATATTACCGGCTCTAGTAGATAGCGTCAAAACTTAAAGTAAATCAAAATTTTCAAATTTAGAAATGAAAAATGGCTTGTAGGAATTATTAATCAAATTGATTGTAAATTCGCCAAATTGTGTTCTTTTTTTTATTTAAAGGGTAGACACTAACAGTCTGAGATTACAATGGCAAGGTCGAATTCGTGATCTTCTACTTCTGAGATACCATACCACTAATTTACAATGTCTTGGGTTCGCCAAAAGTGTGTTCTGGTTAGTTCTTTTGGTAAACTTGTTTGTTACCAAAACAACTATTAGCACTTCACATAGGCACATGAAAATTATTGCTTTTGGTAAACCTTCCTCCTTGCTTTTTTCCTTACTATTTTTTTTTATAAGAACTATTAGTAACAAGTTTACCAAAAGAACTATTAACACTTCATGTAGGCACATGATTTTGTTCTTCTGGGATCCCGTAGCCATACAAAAGGTGCCTCAAATGTTGAAGGTATCACCCGACTACATATATGATCTTCACTATAGACAGGTGAAGTGTGACCTTTGACATTTGATAAACCTTTTTGAGTGGTTATGAGATCCCAGGAGGACAAAAGCTCTATGCCTACACGCTGCTAAATAGAGACAATACATCAGGATGTCACAATGTGAAGTCCCACATTAATTGAGAAGGGGAATGAAGCATGCCTTATAAAGGTGTTGATACCTCCTCCTCGTAGACACGTTTTCTAGAGTATTATAGAACTTTAGAAGAGCAAAACCTTATTATATTTACAATAGGGACAATATCTACGAGGAAGGGCTCATAAGATATTACACCTTCCCTTTATTTCTTAATTTGATTGTGAAGTGCGCACCCAAGATAATTCTTCATCATAAAATTATTAAAATGTTAATACGCTTTGTTGCTTACTTGTATATTAAAAAATAATAGAGTACATAAAAATTAAATAAAATAGTAAAAAATTCAAAATAAAATAGCAATATACAAATTCTCATTCAAATTTCACAGCAATTTTTTTGTGAAGATTCAAAAAAATAACACAAAAAAAGTTAGGGTTAAAAAATAAATTATCATAATATAATCTTAATAAAGTCAACTAAAAAATTAAAAGTTAAGATCCCATCATTAAAGGAGATGTAGATTTTGGCATTAGGGTGAAGAATTTATGGGAATTTGTAATCCAAAAATTGATGTACCTTAAATTTTTATTTGGGAAAATTAGAGTGAAGAACCAGAATGAAATAATATTTATTGTGAAAAATTATAAAATTTATAATTATTTAAAAGGATCAAAATAAAAATATAAAATACTTTTTTTGATTAAATAAAATATAAAATACTAAATTGCCTCTGACAACAATTTCTACCTTCCTTTCTACATTCTCTTAGACTATATTTTTTAAGACTAAGACAAAATTTTAAATTTTACTAAATTAAACATAATTTTCCACAATTTTTACTGGAAAAACTACAATTTATTCAGTTTTTTCAAAAGTATATATTTTAAAAATTAACATAAAATTTAATTAAAAATAAAAATTATATAATTTTAATAGACTTAACCTCTTTTATACTTTATTATATACCTTAATAAAAGTTATACAAAAAATTTACTGTAGTATACAATAATTCAAAGAAAGTTTATTTGATTTATTTTTAATGTGGAAGAAATTTATATGAGTTAAAAATGCATGTAATGTTAGTAAAATTAAAATATATAGAAAATATATAAAATGAAAATATATTTTTTATTTTTATGATAAACTTTGATTATATGAATATAAATTAATATATTGATTAATTAAATGATGTATTAATTATATAAATATAAAACTTGATGAAAATATAAAAATAACAAAAAAGACGCGATAATGTCACGTGTGAATCATGAGTGGCACTGGTTTCAATTTTAGTTATTTTTAAATTTTAAATATAGTAATTACTATAAATGGTTTAATTATGGGTAATTTAGTAATTTTAAATCTTTATTTTAATGTTTAACCCTTTTGTATGCTTGAATTATGATTTCTTCATTTCGACTGGATTTAATAAAAATTTTTTTTATTCAAATTATAAACAGAAACTAATTTAGCAGTAATATCTTTGAAGATTTGATCTCCCAATTAATTTCCCTGCCACAAAAAAAAAACTTTCGATTAATTTTGTTATTAAATACATATTCAATCTCAAACAGACTACTTGAATGGATTTTTAAAAATTATTACCAAATCCAAATCTTTTTAAGTAAATTTAATAGATTAATTTCAAACCTATGTCAGCTGCGTTTGGTTTTCCGTTGGGAATGCTGTTTTGGCTCCCAAAATCCATTCTCACGTAAGTCGAGACAAAATTCCTCTCACATAAAGTACTTCGAAATCTGTGTCCGTTTTTCCAACGGATTTCCAAACGAAGCCGTTATGACGTGACCAAGTTGAATTCAAAACGATAATAACCGAAGATCAATCTAAACATTTGAAGGAGGATCTGATTTTAGTTTCCTAAAACAAGAAACAGGGCTTGGAACAGAACTATCGTTGCTCTGCTCTGTTGTCACTTTGATCTCTCTTTTCAAACGTAGATGGCGTCTTCTCCGGTAGATAATTCAAGTCCTTCGTTGACAGCAGGAACCCCTCAGAAGCCTAACCTGTCTCGAGAGCAGCGAGAGTACATCAGATTCATGAAAGTCAGGCGCAAGAAAGATTTCGCCTGCTTCGAGAGAGTCAGAGGAAAGCTTGTGAACATTCTTCAAGACCTCGAACTTCATGAGGGTATTTTCAGTGCCGCCGAGCAGATCAGGATCGTCGATTACGTTTATTCACTGCAGGATATGGGCAAAAATGGAGAACTCCAAGGTCTCTTCTTCGCTCCTTCTTATTTTTTGCACATGAAACTTTACATTCTATTCCTTCCCCGGAACAGATATCGGTATCATGTTAGAAATTGAAGGGCTAAAACCATTCAACTTGAATAAACAAGGGTAGAAATAAGTCTATATATATGGCATGATAATAAATTTGAATGAACTAAGAGTAAAAAAAAGTCTTTATGGCTAATTCTAAAATCTACTCTAATCTAGTCATAACATCTCATATAACTCTAACACAAGGTGAGATATACTATCTGATACCATGTTAGAAATTGAAGAGCCAATAGCATTCAACTTGAATAAAATAAGGGTAGAAATAAGTCTATATATAGGGCATGATAACCTAATAGGCTAATCCTAAAATCTAATCATACTATCTCATAGGTAAAATATGAGATGGGATATAGTATTAATCTCAAATCAAATCATATCAATTCTCAATGGATATGTTTTGGAACTGAATGTTATTTTTCATTTGTTGGATTATAATGAATGAATTGATTATTTGATAAATATCTTGGTTCACATCATTTTTACTGCTTAATGATCCTTCTGTCTAAACTGTTGCAGACAGAACGTATTCGGCTCCCCATAAGTGGATGAGAGGGAAGGGACGTCAAACCATTCAATTCGGTTGCTGTTACAATTATGCAGTGGTTAGTATGTGTGTGTATCTCATGCTGCCTTTACCTACTCTTTATCTAGTTTCCAAATCATATATGCATGTCTTCATCATTTCAAAAGTTAACATTTATACTCTTTTCAGGATAAAGAGGGTAACCCACCCGGCATTCTTCCCAGAGTGACGGTGGATTCTTTACCTAATCTCTTCAAGGTCATGATCAGGCGGTTGATAAGGTGGCACGTGCTTCCTCCGACTTGTGTGCCAGATAGTTGCATCGTGAACATTTATGAAGAAGGAGATTGTATACCACCACACATTGACAACCATGATTTTGTCCGACCATTTTGCACTGTCTCATTTCTCTCAGAGTGCAACATGCTTCTTGGATCAAATCTGAGGGTTGTCGGCCCTGGTGAATTTGATGGCTCAGTTGCCATTCCCTTGCCCGTGGGGTAAGTATGCGTGTGTGTATGTATACTTATTTCATAAAATAGACATGAGGTTTGGTTATATATTGAATCTTATGAATGGCCTCTACGTTTCTGCAGATCTGTACTTGTGCTGAAAGGGAATGGAGCTGATGTGGCTAAGCACTGCGTGCCGGCAGTCATCAAAAAGGTACTTAACGAAATGGGATTCTTCCCTCCAATCTTATGTGGGAATGTTTCATTGTTGACAGACACACTGATCCTTATTTGTTATGATTGATCAGGATATCGATCACGTTTAGGAAGATGGATGAATCCAAACGGCCCACAGGATATGTTGCAGAACCTGACCTGCAGGGGATCAAACCATTGCCTTATAAAGTGGACTGCAAAAAGAGCTCAGATGAACCAAAAGCTAATAATGGGTATGTTGCAGAGACACAGACACAGAGACAGAGAAGAGTCAGTGAGATGAATGGGAATTATAGCAATCAGAAGGCTCGTGGAGGACGAAATTCAGTAGGGCCTGCAAATAGGTGAGGCAGGGTACGTTGGGTAGCCAAGTGATAGATATTTCACATTTGCATGCTAAAGAAGCTCTCTTGGGTGTTGTGAACGGGTACACATGCATTTAAGGTTGTTTCACTTGAAAGATGTACGGAGCCTGAACTAAAAAATGATAAATTATATACTGGTGTATTATTTTTGTTTCTTAATGAATATATTTCAGTTATTTTGTTAATCTGATATTTTTATTTTAAACTTAGTCATTACTTTGAAGCAGTGATTTTTAACCACATCTATCAAAATTCAAACGCTAAAAAAGAATGAAGAAACATACTAAAAGACACAAGTTAAAACCAAATTAAGAATTAAGGAACATACTAAAACAGACATAAGTTAAACGAGTAAAATGATAATTAAGTAAAAAAATAGAAAAGTTAATATTTTTACTACTGTCATCACAAGTCAAAATCATAAAAGTGATATTAGCAACTGATGTGTTTGCCATTGATAGGAAGTTAAGAACACTCAGAGCGCTTTGCATCTGAAAGAACAAAATTACTACCCCCTAGACCCTAACTACTTAATGATTTCCATTTCTATCTTCATACCGGTCTCCACTGATTAAAACATATTTAAGGAAAACATATACGACATTACAAAAAATTGGAGAATAATCAAAGAAAATATCCCAAGCAAGGCATTTTTTTTTTTTTTGCCAACACCAAGCAAGGCATTTTGCCAATGCTGTCATACAGAAGCCTCTATTCTGGGCTCCAATGAGAAGGCAGACATGAACTCTATGACTTCACCATCTATGCAGCATCTGGGTAATTCCACCCACGTGTTGTTCGCCAAATCATACATCACATAAGTGCATAGGTCAGACGAGTTCAAGCATATAAATATACGATCACCGGCCCCGACACAGTTAATGTCTGCCTTCTTACCATACCACTCATTGGACACTGCCGGAGGCATTGCAGCAATCTGGTGCCAATGCCGATTTGCCTCATCATACTTCCACACCCTAATACTCTCACTCTCCAAGAATTCTGATAGCACAATAACCAGCATCTCACCATTACATTCCACAAGATCAATGGAGTACTCACATAAAACAGGTAACAACCTGGGATACTCAGAGAAGCACTCGTTCGCCAAGTCGCATGCACCTATTGTCCCCAGAGAGCTAAGGAAGTAGACTACTTCATGACCACCTTGGTTAGTAATAACTGACGAGTATGGCCTCAATGGGCTTCTTTCTAATTGCATACCACTTGCCACAACATATCCAGACTTGCTTACAAAGTAAGCAAAATTTTCATCAATCGAGTCATATTCTAAACAAGAAGAATCATCAACCTTTTCCCTCAATGCAGTGTCATCTTTCCAGCAACCAGAGGTTGAATTTGAATCATACACTGTAAATGAAAGATTTGGAAGTTCACCGTGGATCAACACGATCTTGTAGGAGGTGCAAGTTGCACTCATCACAATGGCATTCAAAGATTGATTTTGAGGGGTTAGGTGTAATGCAGGCAGTTGCTTACAAGATCTTGTCAATGGATTGCAAACAATCAGTGGCGGACCCAGGATCCTGACTCAGGAGGTGCAAACTATTTTTTGAGAAGATAAGTATGACATATTCTTAATATCCTTTGAAAAAAATTTGAGCAAAACTTTAATGGGTTAAAAATTAACAAATGAGTGGGTGCAAAATAAATCATATAGTACTAATATATACCTAATTTTCTGGAAGCCGCACCCCCTCAACTGTACCTAGGTCCGCCAGTGCACACAATGAAGCTTCCTGATAATTTACGGTAACAAATCAAGCCACCAGAGGATGCAACAAGTATATAACTTCGATTAGAATCTTCCAGTAGAAGATTTGGATAATTGAGCCTTTTCCAACTGTTTTCAGCAGAGTCGTAGATGATAGATTGGTTGAGATTGGGTGAAACCATCATAAACCAAGGATTTCTTGAAGGAACAAGAGAGCAGGCAAGCTTGAAGCTTGCAGAAGAAGCAACCGATCTCCATCTTTTTTAGAAAGAACCGATCTCCATCTTTTAGACACAGAGATAAGGTGAAAAAATGTTGAAGATGGCAGCCATGAAAGAACCCTTTCAAAGAGGTCTTCAGGAAGGTCATAAAGAGAAAAACTGTTGGAGAGGGGATCATCTTCACATTCTGGCAACTCTCTTCAAACTTACCCTTGTATCAGGTTGAACACTGCGTTCCATCATATCAGAAGTTTGGAAAAAACTACAATGAAAAGGCAGCAGGACGGAATCGAGCAATCAGCTTTTCCATTTCAAAAGCATTCACTAAACATAGAAAGTAGCAACATGAACGCGAATGAAGACTTTCACATGGAACCTAGAGAAACATCATTGTTGAATATTGCAAGTGTCAAATGAATTATAGCTACAGAAATCAAAATCTGGCATAATGTTATTGGAAAAAAAATCCTTTATTTACATACATCAAGTTTGAAATTTGAGATGCTATCAGACTTCCCAAGCCCCCTCCAACTACAAAACAAGCAGGCACAAAATAACTAATGACAATAGAAAAGAGATTAAAAGCCAAATAACCACCTTCAGGATTCATATATTTTAACACCCCCAGCCCCCTAATACCCTTCCTTCACATCATAACTCAAACGTATGTACGCAATGAAACAAAGATAAAAAAAAAATTAATCTTGAAGTCTAATAAAAAACCTTTGCACCAGGAGTACATGAGAACAACGCTCAGACATAGATTGACATGTAGTAGAGTCAAAGTCACAACTTTTACTACTGGAAGAATAAAATGATGAATGATAAAAAGCCTTAAGTAATCTATTGAGATGACACAAAAACATAATCAATTAAGGAAAATGTACCTGATTGAATTGAAAGTTTGAAACAGCTATGCATTGCTAAGTATAGGACACTGAGAATGTTAGTGGTATTCCTTCTAATATGGGAGCCAGATGGAAATTGAAGGGGGCAGACAGAAAATCTGAAAAAGGGAAAAAAGGGAAAGCTAGCTTAGGGACAAGCGGTAGGAAGCTTCCTGGGTAGCTCTTTAGCTCTTTATTTATTTTCATAATGTCAATCGTAGAAATGCAATTTTTACATAAAATGAGATTTGAGATTGGGAAAGGGAAGCTAGTGGTTGACTCTGCGCTCAAAACTCTCTAAAGATTGGAGCTTTGGCCTTAGGCGACTTTAACCGTCTCTCTATGGAAGCCTCAAAGAAAAATGAAGAGGGACCACTGAGTTTCAAAGTTGCTTCATTCACTTTCAGCCACGCATGTCAAAGCTCAAAGGGTTTGCTGTTGCTGTCCTTCCCAAAGCAAAAAAGCAAACCCTAGCTACTTATTTCCGGTGCCTTAGGCTCCTTGTTAAGGAATCTTTGTCTTCTGCAGCTTGCGCTTTAACTCTACAGCTACGGGTCAGTATTCTCAGAGTTGAACTAGTGGGCAGAAAATTATACGTGTAAATTACGATCTTTTCAGATCCTTCTCATTTTTTTTCTTCCTTTTTTGTCCGCCAATGCTCGTGTGCTATCAGATGAAACAGATGCTCACAATCAAAAGCCAAGAGGGATACGATGCTCCGCTCTCGATCCGCACGAACGTGGGATGCCTCTCCGGCTCTACGGTTCATTATTCATTTGTAATGCTTAACAGCTTAAGTAATTAAAAAATGTGGATGGCAATAAAATTAATTAAAAACTGTGAAATTAAAGTTGTTAAGCCACCAGTCTCTTTCGCCATAGTGTGTCGTCAAGTGCTAATAGTTCTTTTGCCAAACTTGTTCGTTAGCTGTTGTGTTGTTTTAGTGTTTTTGCCTGAAATTTCCTCAAAAATATTTATTTTATATTGAGTTTAATATCATTTTTACTCTAAAAGTTTTCATGAAGTATCACTAGTCACTCAAAATTTTTTTTTGTGTAGTGTAACTTTGAAAGTTTTAAATAGGCTTGATTAAAAATGCAACAATTTCACAAGTTAACTGTTGGTTTTGATTAACTTGATTAGGTCAACTAACTGTAAAAGCTAATGATGGGATGAGATTGAGCTTATCTAAAACTTTCAAAGCAACATTACACTCAAAAAAAACTTCTGGGTTCTCAAAAACAATTTGTGAGAATTTTCAGGGCAAAAATGACATTTAACCTTTTAAATGTTGTAAGTAACTAAAATTTACTATTATTAGCTTAACTAGGAGATTAATATAATTACTTTCAAAGAAGGAATGATATATATATATATGGGGACCTCATCCTCCTCAACTAGGAAATTCGATGAAAAGTACTTTAAAAATTTAATGACAAAGAATACTTGATACGTTTTTATATTTAGAAAGTATTGGTTACATTGTAGAGTTTTATACATAAAAAACCTGATAGGATTTTATTTATTTAACTTTCTTTTAAAATAAATATTATATCTCTAATTTTTAAATAGGAAAATGTATACGTTTGGTACTTATTTGAGAGCATTAAAACTTGCACTTACTTCCAATCAAATCAAGACAAATGAATACTAAATTTAATTGCAAATTAAAAATTAAATATAACTAAAACAATTTACATATAAAAAGTTGATTTTTTACTTAAATCAATTATATAAAATTAAAAAGAAATTATACGGGCATAGTTATTATGCAAAACTACAAGGATTGAGGAATTAATAAAACATGAGTTTTATAAAAAGAGTAACCGATAAAACATGAATTGGAAACGCAACTTTATGAGTCAGGGCATCTCTTAATATATGCAGATTCAAAGAAACTTAGCATGATTAAGAAATGAAATAAAATTGCAGCACAAAAATAAAACATATACTATAAATGTTATAAAACATAACAATAAATATACTCTTTCAAAAAAAAAAATTCATGATGGAAAAATCATCACAAATCATAATTTCATAATATTTAAATTTAATATAGGCAGATAGCGTCAAAACTTAAAGTAACTCAAAATTTCAAATTTAGAAATGAAAAATGGCTTGTAGGCATTATTAATCAAATTGATAGTAAATTCGCCAAAGTGTGTTCTGATTAGCTATCGGTTATAAAGTTGTGTTTTGTCCAATTTCTTAACGGTAACTGTGAATTTTATTAATGATAGGTAATGGTTGCGATTTGGTAAGTAGAAAATATGAATGTTAAAAACAGTGCACAAATGTCTTTTAACTGCTACAGTTGGTATTGATTGATTTGATCATGTCTGCTGGGTTGAGTTTAATGAAATAAAATTCTTATACAGGTTTGGTTTATATATATATAACACAAAAAAGAATGAAGAATAAAAACAGTTGATCAAGATATTTATAGATAGACGTGTGAGTATATCAAAAGTTTTCGACACACATATATGCTTATGACTAGCCGATGCAATAAGGCTTTGTTGTCATGTTTGTTTATGATTAGTTTTCCACATCATTCTTTACAAATTGTGACTGCTTGAGAATTTCTTGGCTGCATGCTCCCTTGCAGTTGGAATTTGACATATCCGGACAAATTTAGGAAGAAAAAAAAGCCACAAACACACACTAACATGCTACCTCCGACCCGCTTGTCTTTGAAATGTGACATTGGATGTCTAATTGTGCTAATTTCTCCGGGTCATCATAATTTTGCTTTGGCCACAACCAATAGTGGAAGCCATGGGCTTTGCATTCTCCTTGATCTTAGCAATGGCCAAGAACAGAAGCCGATACAGAACAATCATTCCAAGCATGATGGCAAGATCAACCCACTTAGAGTAGCCCATTTCCACTTGCCATGTGTTCGTCAGAGTTTCTCTGCCACTACTGGCTTTGCTGTCTCCATCATGATCAGTGGCAAATGTTAAACCTTCAAATTCATTCTTGAACAGCCCTTGGAAGGCATACTTGTGGAATGAAAAATGATAGAAAGGGTATCTCCAAAATGGCTTGGGGAGATCGTTTGGCAGTCTATAGAAACCACCAAGTAATATCATGACTCCTTGTATTCCGCCGACAATGATCATCCCCATTATGAAATTGGGGAAGAGGCTCCCAACAACCATCGTGAGGCTCTCAACAGACATAACAGTGGCAAACAGCACGGACGCCAGATACAAAAAGTGTCCAAGTCCTTTGTGCAGCCCAGAAAGGCAGTAAGCTATTCCTCCAGGTATCATAGATATCAGGAGCATGTATGGAATAGCAGATAATGTGTTGCTAATCAGAAAAGCAGTAACACCATAGTGTCCATTCAATCTCTCTCGTTTAAATACCTGACTTGATGACAAGAAGTGATAAAGTGAGTACAACATATCATATAATAGAAGCTCAAATGCAGCAGAAGTTCACTTCTTTTGTTTTTCGATGGAATTGTGGTATTGCAGGATAATCTTTTCCTTTTGCTCAGGATTAAACTCCTTCTTCAGCTGATTATAAGTGTACCTTGGTGCTTTTAAGATTTCTGTTTCATTTTGTAACGAGTCAAACTGAGGTTAATATTAAGAGAGAACACCTTTCTTAGAAAGCCGACTAACTTGTTTGGGTAAAGTGCAATGCTATGAAACTAGGACATGTTTAATTTTTTTTCTTTGAAAATTAGACAGTAAGAAAAAGCATTACCTTCATTTCCTCTAAAAATGGAGGGAATCCACCGATAAGGGTTATGAAAGTGAGAACTGAAATAAAAAATGTGAGCAGCGATCCTCTAGTCTGCATCGTATTGGAAGGTATTAGTTGTAAACTTTGTGCATTAAGAGCCACACATGGATCTGTGTTGCTTTACTTCTCTCACCTGAATAGATTCAATACTTGAGCCAATGTTGTAGAATATAGTACCCAGACTTATAGCTATTGCAACATATACAGCAAGACGTAGCCAGTAATTGCTTATGTCACGGTACATATGCAGGGAAGATCTTCTTACAAGAACAAGGCACTGAGTAAGGAATGCAGCATGGATTCTTTTTTTCCCTGTTGCATTAGTATCCTGTAGTTCATTTAGAAGTTAGTATTTCTTGTATCTTGACCTTGTTGGTCTTTGAATTTTGAAAAATTGTGCATCCTTGCTACATTATGGTTTTCACCATGAATGTAACACTGAACTTACACTTTTGCTTATGTCTTCAACTTCTCTCAGAATTTGTTTGCGAATTTCAAATGACTCATAGGACTCTACAAGGATATTAATCGCTTCTTCTGTGGTTACTGCTGTACCAAAGCCTTCTTCAGGATCCTGGAAATGACAGAAGTAAATTCCAATTTTCTCTAGCATTAACCAGAAGGTTTGATTGTACTGTAGTGCTTTAAGTTTAATTGTAAATTCAAGCAAGGGTAAAAAAACCTGGCTTACCTGTTCAAAATCCTTGTTTATGATCTTTAAGAAATGATCAGAAGGATTGTAGAGACTTGGGCAAGGAAAACCATTTGAAGCAAAGAACTACAATAAATCAAAGTAGAATTTCTGAGGTCAACTTAAAATCAGATTTTGTTGTGTTTATTTAGAAATATTTAATAATGTAAGTAAGGATTCTAGTTCCTGACCTCATTTGCCTCAGGTGCAGGGCCAAAGTATACTGTTCGGCCAGAAGACAGAAGACACAGATTATGTGAAAGTTGAAAAACCTCACTGCTAGGCTGATGGATAGATGCTACGATTGTTCTCTGAATGCCATCCCTTATGTTTAGACTGGCAATTTTGCTCATAACATAATAAGAAGCTGCACTATCAAGACCACTAGTTGGTTCATCAAGGAAGAGAAGTTTCGGGCGTGTTATAATCTCAATGCAAATGCTAAGTCGTCTCTTTTGTCCACTGCTAAGGCCTTTTGAAGCCCATCCTCCAATCCTTGTGTTGATGGCGTCTTGTAAACCCATTTCTCTGAGTGTAGAGTCCGCTCTCTCTTTCTTCTCTTCCATGGACATGGAATCTGGAAGTTGGAGCTGACACGAGTAATATAAAGCTTCCCTGGCCGTTAAAGTTGACAACATAGCATCATCTTGGGTGACATATGCCTGTGTTAGTAAGGGGAGGGAGTGAGGTTAGTGACAACTCTTACTTAAATCTTTTGGACATAGCTCTTGGAATTTTCTTACTGATGTTCCGTACGCTAGTGCTTGTCTGTGCCCATTGATTAGAATCTTCCCTGTTTGCTGCATGTTTGAACCCAATCTTCCTGCAATAATTAATTAAAAGCATGCATGACAGCTGCTTGAGTCTTAAACCAGTTAATCAACTCAACAAATGACAGAAAGTTAGTTCCCTTTCACTTAATTTCCCTTTAATCCTTGTCATCAAGAGAAAATAACACATGTTACACTAATAAACACCTTCAAACTTGAAGCCTATAGCATGATCCTTCTTTTGCGTAGGATTGTTATGTAGTTCAGTTATCAAACTACTCTAAACAGGAGAAATGACCATCAAGATAAAGTTCATTCCAAACTGAAAAGTTCCAAAATATGCTTGAAACATTATTTGGAAATTGGATGCAGTACGAGTGCAGTATCATCCAGCATATAATTTACTTTGAGATTCGTACAGAGATGTGCCATAGAAAAGTGGAACCTGATAAAGCATCAAGGAGTGTGGTTTTGCCGCATCCCGAAGGACCCATTATTGCCAGAAGCTGTCCTGGCTTGGCATACCCAGTCAGACCCTGCAATAATGGTTTTTTATTCTTTCCACTTCCAACAGTTACCCACAAGTCTTCCCATGTCATGAAAATCCCCTCATCCTGTTTCTGAGTACCCTTGCTTCTATCTGTTGGCTTGATCACTGTGTTCTGAAATGGAGTAACAAAGTCTTGACTGTTTTGTAGTTCTACAACTTCAGAGCTATTATCTGGTGCTACCTGTGGATGAAGAAGGGAAGCCATGGATTATTTTCTATTTTGTGTGTCTGTAACAAGGGAGGAAGGTGGAAGAGAACTTGGCTGATTTGATTTGCAGATGATGAATTTATAGGAAGAGTCGTGTCTTCTAAGAACAACTAATCAAGAGAGACAACGTAATTGTTTGGGAACTCCGTTCCCCTAACGGTGCACGTAAGTCGAGAAAAAACCATCTTAAAATTTGTAAAAACAATCTTAAAATCCATAAAAACCATCTTGAAATCCGTAAAATTATCCAGAAATCCGTAAACTTCTTTCTCCCAACGGAGTTCCTAAACACACACAACATGTGTGACACGCTTATTATAAATTTATTACATGATAAGATAGATTTCTCATGAATTTTTGTGCCTGTTCGACTAAGAGATTCCATTTTCTGTTGCTAAATCACAGGATCATCTTTTGATAGATAGCAAAAGTATGATTAGTAAACATAAGATCATGGATGAAATCCATTTCAACAGAATTACCTTGCAAACGACATAACTTGTACCCAAAAAACAGTTTAAAAAATGAAAATCAATTAAAATCAACAGTAAAAAGGAATTCCATATCCATATTGACATGGTCAAGTGCTAATAGTTCTTTTGGTAAACTTGTTCGTTAGCTGTTTCGTTGTTTTAGTGTTTTTGCCTGAAATTTCCTCAAAAATATTTATTTAAATTGGGTTAAAGGTCATTTTTAACCTAAAAGTTTTTGTGAAGTATCACTGGACATCTGGAAGTTTTTTTTGTTGTAATGTCTCGTTAGAAGTTTTAAATATGCTCGATGTTACTTTAAAAGTATAAAAATGTAACAATTCTATAAGTTAACCGTTAGTTTTAACTGTTAGCTTAATTAGATCAACTAATTGTAAAAACTGATGGTGGGGTCTCATTGAACCTATTTAAAACTTCCAAGGCAACATTGCACCACAAAACTTCTGGGTTCCAATGACACTTGGAGAAAATTTTCAAGGCAAAAATGATTCTTAACCTTTTAAATTTTGTAAGTTACTAAAATTTACTGTTAGTAGCTTAACTAGAAGGAGATTAATATAATTACTTTCTAAGAAGGAATGACATATGTGTATATATAAATATATATTTATGGGGGACCCTCATCCTCCTCAATAGTTTTCCTCTATGCTTCATGATCTGATGTCTGATAAGCTCAGATGCATTATGATACAAGCGAGTTTGACTGCATGATGTCCTACCACAGATCTTGAGTGAGACTGTGTTTTTGAATCGCCTTATATATAAGAACAGCCTTGTGGTGAATTCGATAATTCCCAAACTGAATTATTAACCAATAGTTGTGTGATGCATGAGATATTAAAAGATGCATACATATTAAAAAGAAAAGATGTACATAAAATGAGTATCATATATATATATATAGTTTGAAAAATATTTTTATGCTTTAGTTTAATTTCCATATTTATTTTGACATGGTGTGTTAGTTCAATCCGGACACACAGCTTTATTTTGTCAAGGTACACTTTAGTTTAGCCCTTAATCTTTAAGCTATAAAATCCAAATTCTGATAGCATAAGCTATGGGGTTATTAATGATATTAAAGTGATATGGAAAAATGAAGCACAGAACTTCATTGAGCCGTGAGTAGCCTTAATTACTCTAGTTCTAATTAGCTTTTCAGATCTTATTTCACACATAAATCCTTTTCTCCTGAGAAAATATTTAGAGAGAGAGAGAGAGAACTTTAACCATTCTGATAGATATGAAAGCTCTATGTTAGCCATATTTAACGGCATGATTATTCCTGGTTTCGCAGTCAAATATTGTAACATGGTTTACCAAAACAAAGAAAAATCCCACCAATAGGGAAACCCAGAACCGTTATTGAATTGAACACGTAGCTGAATAACGAGATTGAATATAAACATCATAGTACGTACATAGAATAATAGATGGTACAGGAAAGTAGAACTGCAATTAATTGAAGGATGCGATGCATGGACAAGTCTTTGTTCTCACCCTGTAGGACTCTTCCTATATTACGTTTAGGCTGATTTTTCTTTTCTTATAAATATCTAGTACTCTTATTCTCCTTAATATGCGGGTGAGAAAGGTTGAGGCATACAGTCAGCTAATTGATCGGCCCTGTTATCTGCAGTGATGGGTGTGTGGAATAGGCATAGATGTCCCCCAACACTTGCGGTGCTCTCCGGCGAGGAAGCATGGCCCTTGATTGGTCGATTGTCCTCCGGCGTAGAGGATGGTAGCTTGTACATGTGGTGGAAACAGTTTAGACGGCATGTAAGAGGTTAGTACATGCTAGGCTTCTACAGACCTCGGCTGCATGGGAATCCTATTTTCAACAGCTCATGATACTTGATAGACTTTTTTGGCCTGTCAAGAGGCCTTTCTTCAATGAATTTTAGGTTTCAATTGTATGGTTAGTTGAGAAAAGTAAGGATAACCTATTTTGGTTGTTCTCATTGTTTGTGGATATAATGACACGGTCCGATTTCTCCTCACTTTTTTTATGTCAATTTTTTGATGAGTCAATCCATTTGAATCTAGTTAGCCTGTTTGAACATCTACTTCTTGAATCTTCAATAGTCCACAGATATTGAGATTCACATTTTTAATATGAATATTGAGTAGTAGTATGTAACAAAAAAGGAAGAGGGAGAGATATTTTTTTATTCTTATTTTATAAAGGTAAAATTAAAAAATAATAATATTTAAAAACATGCATGTACAGGCTACAAGCTAAAAACATGCCTAGACACAGATTTAAAAAAATGTCTATGCACAGGCCACAACCCAAATCAGGCCAATCACATGCAAAACAGTCATGACCTGTTTGAGATGGAGTATAGTCTGACGTAACTTATTTGCATGCATAGTTGCACAGATGGCAGCCCAATCACAGCCACATGTATACGTCATTCGTAATTAAACTGAAAGGACATATATGGATCCCACCACAACTAACCCCTCTCATGCTCCACAACCCCCAACTCACCAGAGATTAAGGCTCCACTTAGATGAGATGAAAAGTTGGAAGGAAAGAAAATGGAGGAGAGAAAATGGAGAGAAAAGAAAAATGGAGAGAAAATATTATCACCCATCTTGTTTGAAAAGGTGAGAGAAAACAGAGAGGAAAGAAAATGGGTAAATGGTTGAATGACTAAAATATCCTTAAATAAAAATATTTTAATAAATAGTAATAAGTAAAGTATCCTTAAAATATATAAAGTATAATATCAAATTAAATACAATAATAAAAAATTATATTAACATTAATATCATTAAATAATTTAAAATTAAATTATTTATTAAAGATATTTTTTCAGGTTATTATATTTCAAAATAAAATAACTTAGATAAGAATATATAATATTTTTTAAGGTTGTGAAGTTTTAGTAAGCAATTAAAAAATAAATTAGATATTACTAGAATATATCTTAAATCTATTCTTGTAAAAAATAAAGGGGAATTTTAAAAAAATTATATGTTAAACTTATTTAGTTAGAATGAAAAAGTAATAAAAGAGGATGGGTATATAAAGAAAAAGAGTTTTCTCTCCATTTTCTCTCTATGTATGGAAAGAAAAGTTAGAGAGAAAATGTGGTGGGACCCACATCCCATTTTCTCTCTAACTTTTCCTTCCTCCCACATTTTCTCTCTTATCCAAGCATAGGCTAAATGCTTGCAAGTTTTCGGGTGGGAACACAGGGAGATAGAGACGGGGCAACAACAGCTACCAACGTTATTTTGTTATAGCGTTTGGAAAAGTTAAACACTTTTAACAGTATTTTTCTATGAAATGAGATAATTTCTTTCATATATTTACCTTGATTTACGTAAAAGTACTTCCCTATCGTATTGTTAAATGAACAAATTAAAGGTGACAGGACAGAGGTCCCAAACATAGCCTATAGCGTTGATAGTTAAAATTTTTACATTAAATAGTAACATCGATTCATAACCTTGACCTTGAATATAAAAAACTTTCAGAAAAAAACATTATTCTTGAACGAAAACATTTAAAATAAATTTGCACTTTGATGTGACATAATTGGAATTAACCACGTCTCCTGTCCTATGTGGTTGAAATGAGTGATTTTAATAAAGAGACATAAAATTTATTCCCCCCAACCCTCCGTCACTGCTCTAATTAATGCATCCCATCCAAGGTTGGACAATTAAAAAAAGTCCTCTGTTAATGAAATAGAGATTTGATGTGATAGTAAAATAGACTGTTGTGAGTATTTGAAATTGTCAATACATTTATTTAACAAAACGAAACAAACATACGTTTAATAGTATTTTTTCTGTAAGACGAGATAATCTTCTTTACATATTTATCTCGATTTACATAAGAGTGCTTATCTAACACGTTTTCTGACGGACATAATATGTGTTTTTATTTTTAGAAAATGCACTTTAAACATTCAAAATCGGATGAAATTCTAACCTATCATATATAATGACTTTCCTTTGAGATATTTTCAATGTTAAGTGTCTCATCAAAGACTTAAATAGTGAGGACTTTCTTGTTCTTGAGCAATTAGTTTTTAAGAGGACTTGAGTTGATAGTTGCTTCATTTCCTTTTCATTTGATTTGAGAGAAGTACACATGAATCCCAATTCTTTTTCCTATTGATCCTTTTTCTAACCAATCAATCTCTCTTTCAATAATTGATTATTTTCTAATTTCATATATTTTAATTGTAAATCACATTTTTCTAATAGTATATTCTAATAACATGAACATCAATATAAAATTACAATTTATTTCCTAAATTAAATTTATAATTTTTTAATGGCCTCCATTCATTGCCTTTCTAAAGCATTTCTATCAAGGAGTCTTGATCTTTTAGTTTAAAAAGTACATTTTTTTTATTTTTTAATCGTAATGTCATTAGTTTTTTTTAACGGAATATCTTATCTAGCAAATTTAAATGTTTATTTTGCAATTTAATATTGATAAAATATGTTTACATTTTTATCATTTGACATAATATTTTTATATTTTAAAATATAATCATATTTTATAATAATTTAACGGTATAATCACCGATAAAATTTGTTGAATCATCATTTTCCATCAAATGAAACTAATGATGTTAAGATAAAAGGAAAAAAATATACTTTTTAAATATAAGGGATCAAACTGAAACTTGACATAAATTTAAATGACTAAATATATACTTTAACCGTTATTATAAAAGAATATTTTAAGAAAATAATGCATAATCTTTTTGTAAATAATTAATTTAACTAATTTTTTAATCTTTATGAAACAATTATTTAGCTTTAATGATCAGATGGTATATGTTTGACATCTCAGCAGATATTGCGTTTACGTTTACGTTTACATTGGAAAATATAAATGAATACAATGTGCCTTTTAATGTTGTTATAACATATTGTTAGGTTATTGACTTGCGGAAAAATATTTTTTTTTTAGGTAATAGAAAGTTTAGGTGGATTCAGCACCGGTCTCCCAACAAAGCATCCTAAGACTCTTTGAGCACTTACAAGATACTTACGAGATTGCCTACCAAAGGAGTCCTTACAACAGCAGAGGTAATTGAACTCACCCTTTTGTGGGAGTTGAGTCTACTCCTTACCATCTGTGCCAACTCTGATTGGCCGGAAAAATAAAATTAAATAATTAGTTGGGTGCTCTATAGTAATAATAGGCTGCAAATCGTGCTTTTGGGTTTATTAGATATATCATGTGCCCATGGGCCAAGTATCAGGCTCATGAGTTAGTCGTGTCTTAGTTTTGGGTATTTAACAATATTTTTACCAACGGCTGATTGGATCAAGTGGTAAATGGCTTGTTCCAGTTTAAGCAAGGTCTCGAGTTCGAGCCTTGTATTTGCAGCAGCCACCGTTGGGAGACTCACCCACCATTGCTAGGTGCGCGACGCGGGTCGGATCAGGACGTAGTTGGAGCAAAGCTCTGGTGAACCGGGTGGGCAACAAAAAAAAACAATATTTTTCAAGCATCATCCTCTTTTCTTAAAAAAAAAAAAGATACAGTAACAGTGTCAATCCAAATTTTATTTTAATAAAATGTATTTGATAATAAAATGATCTAGAATTGATATTTTGTGGTACTAATAGTATTGCCTGTAATAATTATAATTGCTCCCTCTCTTTTATGGATTCATACTCTTAAATTTGGTGACTGATGAAAACAGTGCCTGTAGAAATTTAAAAGGAGTGAGAGAAATTATGCATTTAATATGCCTTTTAATGTTTACTAAGTTAATATTAAAAGAATTTTATTAAAACCAGAAAAATACAGAAGCATAATTATAAATGAGAAGAATTATTGTAATATCAATATAAATATACTTAGCCAAAACAGATATATGTTAATTAGGATGTGTTGTGTGATGGGTAATTGTAAAATATATTTATTTTGTTAAAAATATGTTAATTAGGAGTGATTATGCAATATGCATTATTCTGTCAGAAAATTATTTATAGGAAGCTGTATTATTCATTACTTACATGTTGTATTAGATGGAAGACCCACATTTTAGTTATACAAAAGTATAATGAATAGATCTGTTATTTCATTAATTGACTTTTCTAAACTTGGAAATATACAATACAAAGCCTGTATTTACTCCCACTTTGTAAAGGCTTTTGTCCCATTAAACAACAAAGAGACATTCCAAAATATAAAGCATATATGGTTTCATGTTAGAAACTAGATTAGCTGGTTTTTAATTCAAACCAAAAACCCCATAATGCCAAATAAAAAGAGACAACTGAAAAAAAAAAATTATATTAAGGCAATCACACACTCAAATTTATGAAAAAATACTTGTTGAAAAAGAATATATAAGCAGGAATAAGAAAACTACAATTTAAAACCAACTTTAAGAGCAGTGAATATTATCTTGTTCAAATCCTTACTTGATAGAATTGAGCAAGCTCCTGTTGTTCATTGTAGCTTTGTTCAAAGTCATTCATACTATTGCTTCTTTAATAATTTCCTTGTTGCATCTGCAGCAATAATCCCATATGTATATCCTAAAAATCTTAATATAGAATAGTCATAGTTCACTTGAAGTTGAAGGATGCAACTATAGGCTTCAACTTCTCAATGCTCTTGACTATAACCATGAACAGACTTCTATACAGAACGGCCATTCCTACAAGGATCAAAAGATCGATCCACTTCGAGTTTTCGATGTCGATCTGCCATGAATTTCTCAGCATTTCTTCCCCACTGACGGTCCTAGGCCTCCCCTCTTGACTGATAGGAAATGTCAGACCTTCAAACTCGTTCTTGAACAATCCATGGTACGCGTACCTGTGGATGGAAATGTAGTAACATGGATATCTCCACAAGAATTTCGGAAGTTCTTCAGGTAGGCGATAGAACCCGCCGGTTAACATCATTACTCCGAGAATTCCAGCGCTGGTGATCATCCCCATCAAGAAATTCGGGAGCATGCTCGCAACAATCATCATGAAGCTCTCAACCAACATTATAGAGATGAACAGAACGGAAGCGAAGTAGAGAAAATGCTGACCACCTGGATGAAGTCCGGTTAGGTAATAAACTATGGCTCCTGGTACCAGTGACGTCAATAGCAAGAATGGAATACAAGAGATTGTGTGTCCAATGGTGTATGCAGCAACTCCATAATGCCCATTTAGTCTTTCTCTTTGAAACACCTAAAAACATAAATATCAGTATTAACAAACTTGAGAGATCAGAGCTTTCTTGCATGCCAAAAAAAGAGAAGTTGCTTGCACTTAAAGGAAGCCGAAACAGATCAATTTCTTTTCCTTTATGGTGGGGACAATAAATTATGCCAATATTAATGGGAAAATCATATCTACACACACACACACACACACATATATATATATAAATGTTTGTACCTTCATGTCCTCCACAAGGGAAGAGAACCCACCAATGGTTATGAAACTCAGGAATGTGGCTACAAACATGAGCAGTGAGCCTCTTACCTGAAACCATCAAAAGAGCAGGTTTTAAATTTGCCTCTGCCTGCAACCAACATACATACATACATGCATGCATGCATGCATACATATTATACCTGAACTGATTCACTTGAGCCAACGTTGTAGAAGATAGTGCCAAGAGTTATAGCCAATCCAACATAGATAAGTATACGTAACCAGTAGTAGCCTACGTCGCGATACATGTTCACAAATGATCTTCTTGTAAGAATGATGCACTGCTTGAAGAATGAAGCATGGCCTTTCGTCTCCATTGCACTAGAATTCTGCATTCTTTCACTAGGCTTGGTTACTGGAGATTTTTTTTCTGCTGATTGATCATCATAACATATATATATATATATATATATACGTTTCTCTTTGAACGTCTCTGTGTATGTGTGTGTTTTGAGTTTCATACAGTAAAGATGAAAGTGTTCTTACCCTTGTTCTTATGTTAGCTACTTCTTTTTGAACTTGATGACTGATTGCAGATGACTTGTATGATTTCACAAGAATATGAACTGCATCTTCTGTGGTTAATCCTTCTGATAATCCTTGCTCAGGGTCCTCCTGGGAAAGAAAATGAGCAAATTTGTGAATGACTAAAACGCCCTTATCCCCACTCACATTCTACTTCTCTTTCTCTCTTTGTAGGACATCGCCTTAGAACAGAGTTTCCAAGGACCTCCGGAGCTGTAATGCCAAAACAGGAAAGAAATGTAAAAGGAAAAAAAGAAGAAGATTACAAATTGTATTTACCTTCTCAAAATCATTGTTGATGGTCTTTACAAAATGATCAGAGGGGTTCTTGAGAGTAGGGCAGGGAAAACCATTTGATGCAAAAAACTGCAGACAGACGAAGAAATTAGACAAAATGATTTTGGGATTCAACTTAAGAATCAGATGAACATATGAACACTTCCAAAAAACTGCTGCAGCAGTGGCAGCAACAATAATAAGCCTTATTCCACCAGATGGGATTGGTTATATGGATCGCACAACGTCATTAGGCAATATTAACAACGAAATCTATGGTTAAATTATTGATCAAGAGGTCCCATTCAATTACTTTAAATGCTCTTTTTGTATTTTCTATACTCCTTTTAAGAGGATTTCATACTATCTGATTTATGCCCTTCTCACCGGCTTGTCTAATAACCTTTTTTATGTGTCCAACTCCAAACTATCTTAGAAGATTTTCTATCATTCTCTCTAGATACCACTTTAACTCTTTCTCATATACGTTCATTGCAAGTCTTATCCATCGTTCCAAAAAAACTGAAAACTCACCACAAATAAAACAAAAGAGGAAAAGGGGCAAAAAGAAAATCGAACCTCATTTGCAGCAGAAGCAGGGCCAAAGTAGACAGCTTGACCAGAGGAGAGAAGACAGAGGTTATGAAAAAGCTCAAAAACCTCACTGCTTGGCTGATGTATTGCTGCTATAATAGTCCTCTGAACACCATCCTTCTGATTCAAGCCTGCAATTCTGCTCATAACATAATAAGAAGCTGCACTATCAAGCCCACTGGTTGGCTCATCAAGGAACAAAAGGCTAGGCCTTGTGAGAATCTCGATGCAGATACTAACTCTCCTCTTTTGGCCCCCACTAATTCCTTTAGAACCTCCACCACAACCTCCAATCCTTGTGTTAATGGCGTCTTGTAAGCCCATTTCTCTGATTGTGAAGTCAGCTCTCTCCTTCTTCTCCGACATTTTCATCGAATGGGGAAGTTGCAGCTGAGCTGAGTAGTGCACTGCTTCTCCCACTGTTAAGGTTGTCAATATCGCCTCGTCTTGTGTCAGATATGCCTGAAACAGAAACTCTTATTATTATTATTATTGGATCTTTAATTTTGTTGTTAGAAGTTCATCCATGAAGAATTTATTATTGCTTGTAAATAAAGTAAAAGGGTGTTTCCCTATTATCGTACTGATGTTCCATAAGCTAGTGCTTGTTTGCGGCCATTGATAAGGATCTCTCCTGTCTGCTTTGCCTTTGTATGCAACCTACCTGCAATATGGTATTCCACGATATAATAATCTGCCTCCGTTGGATTCTTTTGCCAGCCATTCACACAATTTTGAAACAAAATCTATCCTGTTTGTTTTCTTTTTAGAAAGAAGAAACATATACAGAATAGAACATAAGGCTAGCTTCCTTACCTAAGAAGATGCAAGATGATCAAAGATACATATATTGCCTTCATGACTATGAGAAAGCTTAGCTAAGTGATCAATAGTCGAAGTATACTTTCTCTCTTGAATTATAGTAAACTACCACCTTCATGTCCCTACAGATAAGTAATCTAGTTTTGTCTACAATATCTCTAAAAGGATGAGTAGCATTACAGGCCCTGATTATTAAGTTACAAGCTTCTGAGCAATCAAAAAGGAGGAGATATATTTTCATATCTAATACTCCCTCCATAGGACCTATATTATCTGATTTGATTAGATTGATGATATTAGTTTAGTTAGTTAAAATGACTTTTTTTTAAATACCTAATCAGATTACTTAATTCTCTCATTCTCTTTTTTACTTGATTCTTGTTAAAGAAGCATCAACATGGATAATTTGGAAAAAAAATTTAAATCAATAACAATTATTAATAGGTCTTACATTTAAAATTAGGGTCAACTCATCAATTAGTTTTTATGTTAAGGATGGAAGAGTAATAAATTTATACGGAACCACGTTATGTATAAAGTCATAAATAAATAGTGTGAATAAGGATTTAGTTTTCTTTTCTCAGGAAAACAAAACATGATGTTGGGGTTGGCTGTGGCTGGCTCAAAGTAAAATTATATATATTTATTTAAAACTATTTGTGAATTTTAATTTCGATTTTATACTGACGTATATTACTAACCACTAAGAAAATACATGAATCGTTAATAATTTATTATTTGTTCTAATCCATTGTCAAAATACTTACGCAAATTAATTATAAAAACATTCTAATATTACTTAAATTGCCATGGACAAGACAATAAAAAAATCTACAATAACACACACACACACATACTAATCTTAATTAAAAAACGATTCTTATTTACTACTAAAATAAAATAACATTGTGTGTATAGGGGCGCAGTAGTAAACATAAGTTATTATTAAATAAATGTATTTTTTGAAATAAATTTATATTTATAAATTTTTATTATTCCAACTAATTTTAAATAAATTATTTAGTACTGATAAATTAATTACTATCTCTTATACAAAATAATAGGAGAGAGTTTTTTTATTTAAAGTTAAAAGAAATTTGTAAAAGAACATAAAAGTCCAAGGCCTTTTTCACTGTCAAACGGAAAATGTGCGATGGACCAAATCCTCTTGCTACATCAGCAACATTAATTTATAAATTTTTCTCAAAATTAATTTTTTAGATATGACGCCAACTCGATCGATTTACAATTACACCTAACCATGTAAAATTTTAAGAAATTTACTCTAAGGTTCCAAATAAAAAATTTATTTGAGGAATAGTCTCATTGATCAAAATATTTAATCAGATGTCCCATTGACAACATGAGATGTTATCAACACCAGCACATATTGTTGTCAATACAATAACCTCATATTATCAACGGGACTTGAGAATAAATATTTTAATCAATGGGATCATTCCTTAAATAAATTTCTTATTTGGGACCTCAGAATAAATTTCCCTGAAATTTACAACTTATAATTTCACATCACATATAAAAAATTGATTTTAAAATAAATTATGACTGCCTCTTTTATTTATACATAAGTATTCCATAAAGTATACAGTTGAGTTTGTTTTGACTATTGAAAATTGGGAAATTTATATTCAAGTCCCAGATAGGAGAATTAATGAATAAAATATTCTAAAGATTCACAAAATTACAATAAAATTTTAGGAGCAACTATTGAGATTATTAATGAAAGCTGGTAAAGTTGTTAATGACAACCTCAACTTTTACTCTTGGGACTTTAGGGTAATATTATGAATATGTGGAACCTTTTATTCATTAATTTTTTTATTTGAGAGCTGATTGCAAATTTCCCTTGAAAATTTTGACGGTTTACATGTCATTTTCTAAATTTTAAAGACTTGTATATATATGTTTTTTTAATGTTTTCAAACAAGGTAGCTAGTTGTCATTTTTCCCGAATTAAATATATTTGATAAACGAGAAAATCGAGTTTTCCTTAAAAATATAGCTAATAAAATTGGAAAAATGTATTAAAGCCGCCTAAAATATAAAAAATTCAAAATAGATAATATGACGACAGACGTAGCCCTTGTTTCAAGTTATTTACAACATTTCTTTAGCTATTTACCATGACGAATCAACTATTCATCACAGTCGT
>JANTPZ010091376.1:0-35052 GCA_025593235.1 Vachellia pachyceras
GTAATATAATTGACAGGCAACAATAATGGGTATCTCTAACTTACTTGTGTAAATTTTTGCACTGGACTTTTTGTTGCAGGTTGATATTATAAGTTAGGTCTGGGTTTCACTTTCACATAAGACTTAGTGAGGGTGATGATGTTTCTGTAAAACGATATATATAGGCCTCTCTAGTTCTGTATATATATAGTCCCTGTATATCTTTCATGGATATTGACAGGACCAGTTGGATCGATGTATGTAATGAGGGTGACATTGAATATTGGTCGAACATCAGGTTTTGTGTCTGATATTGCTTACGTGCCAATTTTAAATTCATGAATATACATATTATTTTAAAGTAATTTTGTGTTTCAGGTGGCCGAGATAAATACATGTGTGAAGAGCTTTTTTATCTTATAAAGTGAAAAAAACTTTTCTTTCTATTTAAATTTAGTGTTTCCAAAGTATTATACTTAGATTAAGTTCCTTGTATTCATTAATGTCAAGTTTTCAATCGCATATAGACATATGCCCTACTTTTGAAAGAATATAATCTAATTAACCATCCGGAAATTTATAAAATAATTTAAAAATTAGGGTAAATTACACACAAGTCTCAAGTATTAAAAAATACTGCACAAAAATCCTTCAAAATCAAGAAATTAACGTGGAGTCCCAAGGGACATGGTGGATATTATATATAAAAGCGAAAAGATCAAATTGCCGTCCTTAAAAATCTGTATTGACAACTAAAATACCTTAAATGGCAATTTGAGCAGCATTAATAACAATTGATCAACATAAGACAATTTAGTCTTTTCACTTTTACAAATAATATCCCCACGTCCCTTGAGACTTTACATTAATTTCTTGATTTTGAGAGACCTTTTTGTAGTATTTTTGCTTCTGGGACCTGTGTAATTTCCCTCTAAAAAGGTTAATCCAAACAGCCACTTAGCTTAGCTGCTTTTATCTTCCCGCTTATTTGTATGCAAGACCTTGTAGTTTTTTCTCTTAATTATAATCAAAGTATTTTGTTGGAACCAATAGAAGATGGGTAGGCTAGCTGCTGCTTCTTTTTGAATAAAGATGGCAAGACCAAATCTTGAAAGGAGCAATCAAAAGAGAACATCAAGTATGAACTACATCAAGTCTGCCCTCAACCGAGAGTGCCCGTTTGGCAAAGTTTATCAACACCTAAAAGTACGTTTAACAGTATTTTTCCGTAAAATGAGATAATTTCCTGCACATTTTACCTCGGCTTGCGTAAAAATACTTCTCTACCGCTTTTCCAAATGGACATGATTCTAGAAGATTATTTCTGAGCCTCTTTCGCAAGAAGATCAACACAATGAATGGTAATGCAGGGTGACTAGCCTGTTTTTTTTCTTGTTTGTGGCAGACATTTTTCTGTTGCTAATGAAATTCAAAAAGTGTCACATTGTGTGTTTGGCAGCCCAGAAAAGCGTTTCTGGCAACCCAAACCATGGTTTGGGGGAAAAAAGGCCAAACACCCAATTTTTTTTTACAAAATAGCTTCTGAAAGCAAAACCATGGTTTGAGGCTCTAAACCATGGTTTTAAAAAAAACTAACTCCAGCTACTTTTCACCGGGCTTTTCTTCTCTTCTCCTCTCCTTCTTGCCATTTTGACTGAGCAACCCCCTTAACGTTCAGCTTCTTTTACTTTTTCCATATTCATTAAATTTTTTTTCAACATTTAGAATTTTATTCTCAACATTGACCAAAAACACAATTATTCTCAACAGGGAGATCGAGGTGCTTTTGGGATGAGAGGATGGTACATATTTTAATATAAAATATAAGTATGTATCGAAATGGTCTTTCTTGACCATGTTAACCCAACATTATGAACATTGAGAGAGTGAGAAGCCCTGCCAAAGCTTGCCTCAACTCCATGCTCGACATTGTCACTCTATCTCCCTCTCTCCTGAAACTGTTTATGATGAACCAGAAAGAGTGATCATAAGAAGCATATATATAGACGAAAGGGGCTCAAATTTGCCGACCCAGGTGGAAGAGAAACACAAGCTGGAGGATGAATCAGAGAAGCAGACAAAGTTAAACTCATTTGCGTAGGTATGTATGTATACGCGCACACAGAAAGTAGTGCGTTTCTTTTGTGGAATTATTTGCCTAAAATAATAAAGCCATTCTTGCTTTCACGACAAGATCCCTTTAGCTTTTACTCTCTATTTCATTCATTCATTCATCCTTTTGCTCATATATCTATGAATAGCATACAATGTGAACACACCCTTCCACATGTTATGTACTTCATTGTATATGCTAGCTAAGCTCTCATATGGATTTGAACACAAATCTCTCTCACACACAAGCACGCACGCACAATATACATATTAAAGTTTTCAAAAGAAGAGCCATTAGCATCGTGCCCGGGTTCGATTGCCCCATTGCAACGCTTGGAGAGGCATGACTCCAGATTCTTACAATGCTGAGCATGGGTTATAAAGGCCCATCATCTCTCGGTTTAGCAATAAGGATCGACCACTACTCTCACTATTAAGAAGAGGGTTTGATTCTCCGTTACGTCATTTGTGAAGGCATCTAATAGTTCGGGATTCTTGCAATGTTTAGCATGGGTTAAAGGACAACACATAGTGTTTCCATGCTGAGCATAGAGCACTGGCCCGACGTTCTGCCCTTGCTTTGGATTAAACCAACACCTTTTACCTAAATTTTTTCCCCCAAAAAGAACACAAGAAGAACCATTATCTAAAACTATTTATAAATTAACTTGATAGTATACTTCTGAGTTTAGAAAATGATGACAAGTTTAATTATTAATTAAAAGTGTTTGGCTTCTCTCACATTCAAAACCAAGGGTTAAGTTAAACCAGAAACAGAACCATAGTTTCACATGTCGTTTAATTAATGTGATGATAGAAATAAAAAGGAAAGAAGCTAGTGATGGCGTACGTATAAGGTGTTGTGACATATCATATATATATATATATATAATTATATATGAAGTTGCCTTATGGGAGTTAACTTGCTTTGAGTCTTGGTGTGTTCCTAAATTTGGGAAATTTCCTACGTCACCTTCGTTTTAACTTATACCTGTTGTCTTTTTACTCTCTTCTTGAAGGTCCAATCAAATCTAAACTGCTTCTTAATTTTTCTGCCTCTCATTATTCTAGCCGCCCATTGCTTTGTTTCATCTTTTTTAAACCCCTCGCCGTTAGTTAATTTTTTCCGTTAAGTTGCTCATGAAAATTGCCACGTCAGTATTTAATGTGGATTAAAAACTTTAGGTTATAATATATAAAAAATCAAGTGGCCTCGTTTGAAAGTCCTTTGGATAATAATTTTTACAGATTCCAAGGAAAAATCTAAATTTTTGGAAAATATATTTTATGGATTCCGAGTCAAAATCTAGGTTTTAAAAGATTGTGTTTAGAAAGTTATTGGTTTTTATGGAGTTTGAGGCAAAAAGTAAGTAAGAAGAAAGAACGAGAAAGAAAGAAAAAGTATGAAAGAGAAAATTTGTTAGAGAAAGGGTGTGATTTAATAAGAAAATAACTTTTTCAAAACTTGGGTTTCAAACCGAATTTTGGTATCCAAAATAACTTTTCTGAAAAATGCAATTACTTAGACAAAACCTAAGTTTTGAGGTAAAATCTAGTTTTTGAAACCAAACATAGGTTCTAGAAAGGGAAGCCAAATAAACAAACATGTGCTTTTAAACAGTAAATGTTACCACATAAGATGTTTCAGCAATTTGATTTTATGTAGGTGTGCGTTGACGTTGTTCATGAGGCTGTTGATTCTTCAAATCTGCGCACCACCTGACTTGGCTTTGGTCAGAAGTATATATGCGACTGCTTAAATACGCACAATCGATGGTTTTGGTCTTTGGTCACAAGCTCAATCTCCATGGTTTCATATTACGTACTCTTGTTTTATAATTATATTTTCTTCCGTAGTCCTTGTGTTTTATATATAATTATTATTTTCTATATATCTCTCATCTTTGGGTAATTAATTCTCTTTTGAAATTGTGAAAACTGTAGGTGAAAACTTGGAAGATGGAAAAAAAATAAAATAAAAGAATAGCCGCCGTACGAAACAAGGACATGCGAACATAAAATATAGTGGGTCTGTTTGAGAACACAGTAAAAAGATACTTTTACGTAAGTCAGGGTAAATATATGAATGAGATTATTTCATTTTATGAAAAAACACTGTTGAATATACGTTTGACTTTTGAAAACGTGATTCCAAACAAACCCAGTGTTAAAATTCAAGTCTCCATATATCTCCTCTTGTATTACGTTGGTTTTCTTCCATGTGAGGCTTTAGTCCTTGTGCCTATTTAGGAAAGCGATAGAGAAATACTTTTACGTAAGCTGAGGTAAATATGTGAAGGAGATTATCTCAATTTACGGAAAAACACTATTAACCATGATTTTAAGGAGTGTAAAAACTTTACCAAACATACCCCTTATCTCGTACAAGATAAGTTTTGTGCTGATGGTTTAAACTCATAATCATTACAAATAAGTAACATGACTAACTTTTTTTAAATCTACTTAAATTAATTATTTAGCTCTTATACATTAAGTTAGTATTGATTTTGTTTGTTCTCCATATTAAATTATTAATGCCAGCGTTCCCAACTCAACTATCCCAATATTTTCTTTTTGATCGATAACTAATCATGAATGCTACAGATTAATTTAGATTTTCAGTTGCGGCTGGATTGAGTTCTACTCCATTATGATCCAACAGCCATTAATTAATAATGTGCTTGTTTGGCAACGCTTGGCTTGTAGCCATAAACACGTTCAACAGTGCTTTTCCGTAAAACGAGACAATTTCCTCCACATATTTGCCTCGACTTATGTGAATAAGCCCATAAGTACTTCTCCACCACTTTACCAAACGGACCCATTACTATTTGAGTGAGTCCAAATTAAAATGAATATATATTTAGATTAATTCACGGATAAGAATGGACAATATAATAAATCATATACCAGCTGCTCATCATCTGTTGATCAGCTTTCATCAACAGTTATAGGACACTGCTCTTTTCGGCCACCGGACAAAATGTTTATTAAAAATTTAAAAGGAGATATATATTAAAGGTCTACATAATCAACATTATTTTCAATTAGGCCTAAAGGATTCTGTTTTTTGTACTCTGCGGTCATTTTTTGGACCACAGTGCACTTGTCAATTTGCTTGATGCAAATTTGTAAATATGTTAACTGTGACTTAATTGAGAAATGCCATTATATTTTGTTGAATCATACTTGTTAATTCAAGACATGTAATTAAATTTTCAGTCAGGGCTATAAAGTCTTTTCAATTTGAATCTTATTTTCATCTTGATCCAAAATGATTATAGTGTAAATTAAGAATTCCACGAGCTCGATCAAAAATAATGTTGCTTATATAATAATCCTTTGATGAAGCCTTTTTATAGTCAGAATGAGCACAAAATACATAATTTTAAAGAATTGTAAGGGCGAAGGAAAATTAGATCTCGAGTACAAAAATAACATCTGACAAATTTAAAAGACTTGTAAATGACAAATGGTTTATTAATAAGTCCTGCGACCCCTAAGATATTATTTACCATTTTGGGGCCTAATTGCAAAATGTAAATATTTAAAATTTTTAATCTCTCTCTCGCTATCTGCCCTTTTTTTTAAAAAAATCTGCATAGTAAATTTTGAATTAGGAGCGTGTAATTTTGTAAACCTTGAAGACGTATGGTATATGACCATACGCCAACGGGATCTAAATGTCAAACAATCTTTGTTGCATATCAACTTTAATTTAATATGATTTTTTGTTGCATCCTAAAAATTAATTTATTAAAATAGTACAATTTGGTATTTAAAATTTAAATGGCAAACCAACGATGAACATTTCTTTACATATTGGTTTTCAGACATCGATGAGCACCAATGTGACTATCTAATTTCTTAAGTCAAATTAAGGGGGATTTAAATAATTTGTCTTTATCCAGTGAATAGCTGAGATGAGTCACAATGGTATAGAACTAAGTCAGCCAACTTGAACTGACATCAAAATCCTTTTAAAAAAACTTTTATTCATTTGTTATAAGTCATTTTTTAAAATTATGTGACCCAGAGGAATGCTTCAAATTTTATTATCACAGGAAACTAAGTATTTTGTCACAAATTATTTAAATAAATACATTTTTTATTCATGTATGACATGTTACTCGCCTTTTAATCCTGTAAAAATCATACCCATATGTAGATAACTTGTGGATTCCTTTTGACTCTCTCTTTTTAAATTATAATTCGTTATTATTTTTAAAATATGAAGATCAATGAGAAAAACAAGTGGGGATGCTAAGCCACCAGGAATCCAGGATAATATTTTACGATGAGATTTTACTCTGTGTGTGTGTGTAAAGAGTAAATTAATGAAAAAGTATCAAATTGTAAGTCTATATATAAGATTATCACCTAATGTCAAACTTAGACAATGAACCAAATTTTAATTAAAAATAAATAAAAGTTCATTTAAATAGCTAATGTTAATAGAAAATGACAATTGACCCAGTTAGCAAAATAGACTCCACGCTCTAGTAAGAACACATAGGTTTAAATTTTGTTACCAGAAATTTATAAATGCTTTTGTAAAATTTTTTTAGAGAAGCAATACCCATAACTTGTTTAAGATATTATGGAATTATATAAAAAAAATATCGTTGGCCAAATCAATTATATAAAAATGAATTTCCTGTCTTTTATTTATCGCCGCATTAATTTAGAATTTGGAGTTTTTCCACCTTCAGGTTTGATGTGTGCATCTATGCCAATCGTATCTATTATCTAAGTCTCACTTAGAAACAAGGAAGATAAGTTGTACTTTTATGTAAGCCGAGTCAAATATGTGAAGGAGATTCTTTCGTTTTAAGAAAAAACAATGTTAAACGTGCAATTTGGTTCTTCATAAACTCAACCAAATGGGACCGTAATGTCAAATTGTAACAAAACACTTTTAATATTATTGGCCACATAATATAATTTATAAATAAATAATACTGATTTTATAAAAAAATAAATAATACTGATAATATAGAATATAGAAACATCAATCGGTTACTGAAAATTAAAACAGGTTAATCACTAAAGGATAGTCTATGACCTGCTTATATTAGTTAACTATACAGCAGTATTAGCAAAAGATCAGTTCAGATATGATGAGCACAGTATGTGATGCAAGATTAAAATTAATTACACTATATATCTTACGTTTCGATGTCATCATTATCTATTTCGTGGGCCAAATAATGACACAATTTTTTTAATTCATTAATTAATTGATTACACATAAATAATTTTATCTTTTGTATATCTATGAAGACAACTGTCTCACAACAGTATGATACGTACTTGATAATATGCCATCAGGGTCCTCTTTTTCTTTTTCCACTAACAATAGAATTTCATCTTACACTTTTTATAAGTAATAATTAGCAAATTACGTAAAATAAAATGTTGATTAAAATTAGTTGGAAGCAATAAATACATTAAATGTTAGCAATATTTTTCACACATAACCTGATTTATTTACAGAGAGGATGAGTGAGAAAAAGAATGAGAGAAAATGAGTAGAGAAAAAAAAATGTTAGGGACATATAACAATTAATTGGGTGAAAAAAAAAACACATTAAATTCTTAAACATACGCAATCTATTGCATATAAAATGAACTACCTTATATAAAAGAAAGGGAAAATTACATACAGGTCCCAAACAAGAGAATTAAATACAAAATGGTCTCAAAAATTCAAAAAAATTACCATGGGGTCCCAAGAGTAACTGTTGAGGTTGTTAATGAAGGTTGCTAAGGTTGTTAATGACAACCTCAATAAGTACTCCTGGAACCTCATGATAATTTTTTGAATCTTTAAGATTATTTTGTGGTTAATTCTGTTGTTTGAAATTTTTGGATAATTTTGCTTGGAAGGAATATTATTTAAAAAAATCGGAGGGAGGGAGTATAACTATACCTGGACACACAAGATGAGTTTTAATAAAACATGTTTGTATTAGCATTAAAGAAATAGTCCTAAGCATGAAATGAGCCATTTTATAAAAATGGGTGGCAGATCGAACTGGCCTTAACCTTCTGGTCTCTGTTCCATTTCTTAAAACAGGACAAGTAATCAAGAAATTAAATTACCCATATTTGATCTTAATTAACACAGTCATTCTTCTCAACCAAACTCATCGCTTGAGCTTGAAAAAAATGGAGTGATTAGTATGGGTTTGCTACGATCAATTAATAACAAAATAACGAAAATGTTTCTCATCAACAACAAGGATATATTTTAATTCAGAAAATTAAAATCTACATGATTAAGCTATTGGGTAGGTGAATTCAGGAGAATATGACTAAAGATGCCGCAGCGGCGCCACCCCAATCATATATAATAATATGATAATTAATTAAAGAAATTTATTTTGAGGTCCCCAATAAAAAATTTATTTACGAAAAGATCCCATGGATGAAAATATTTATTCTAGGTCCTAAGCGTTAGTGTTGACAATATGAGATCCTTATATCGACAATAGAATGCTCTGGTGTTGACAACACCATGTGTGATCATAATAATAATACCATGCAATGATGTTGACAATATAAGGTCCTGCATTAGGATCTCAAAATAAGTATTTTTATCTATGGGATCTTTTCATAAATAAGTTACTTATTTGAGATCTCATACTAAATTTTTCAACAATTAATCATAATTTATTAATTTATTAATTTTGTTTTCAAAGGCAATGAAGGGTTGACTTGGAGCCAGGCGCCCACCAGAATATACGGTGGTTGTACTTTTGTTTCAAAGTTGAAAACCCAACCTCACATCTTGCACCTTCCTCTCTCTCCTTCCGTACGTCCCCCTTCTCTCTCTCCCCATATTATAAAAAGGCAAACTCTCTGTCTCTCTTTCTTCAACCTCCGAACTTCATAAAGTTCAAACCTTTCTTTCGTAATCTCCCAACCTCAATATATATATATATATATGTCTCTCTCACACAGTGCAGTGGAAATCATCAGGAAAAGATGATATTTGAAAATCGAGGGGTGGATGGTATTCTTAATGATAAGAATAATCTTCCTGTTCATGATCAGCCATTAATGATAACGAAGAAGAAGAGTAATTACGAACAAAGCATGAGGAAATCAAAGAGTGGGACGACGACGACGACGCTGCCACAAGAAGAGAAGATTGAGATTGTTGATCTCAGTGGCTTGTCCTTAGACACTCTTACCAATCCTTCCCTTAATCTAGCCACCATCACCAACTTAAACCTCTCCAGCAACAATCTTCAGGTACGTACCCATATATATATTTCAATCATATTCTATTTTCATATATATATATATATGTGTGTGTGTGTATGTGTATATATTATTCATTATTTGATTCAGCATCTGGTTTGCTAATCAAGTAGTTTTATTTGGCAAGGGATCATAGGGTTCGATCGACTTACCCTCTTCTGTCATAACAAGCAATTTTTCCATTGTTGAAATATTATAAAAGAAATAGAACATCGCTTTAAACCAGAGGATGATGATATTTATAATTTGTCATTTTGGAATTATAGCATTTGATTGAAGGATAATATAAAACACTTCCATTCCCCAATGGTTTTCTCTACCCACAGCAATTCTGTAGCATATACTTACGATAAACTCGCAAGTGTCAATTCAAAAAAGAAAAGTACCATTTCAGCAAGAACTTTTCTATGACTCTAAAAAAATTGCCTCTAAAATTTGATTTTCTCCCGTACTTATCAAAGTGACCACCGAAAGTTTAACTTTTTATGAAGTCATCACTGAAAATTTAATGTTTAGTGATGATAATATAAAACATAGTTTCAGTTGTGACTCATTTTGTCAAAGGGATAGTCGGCATGGTGGTGATTTTTATTGTCCTTGAAAGTTAATTTTTTTGCATAGTGTATGCATATTCAGATTCAATGTTCATGTCAAACATAATTTTATAACCCAATTTTATTCCAATTCCAATTTTTGTTCAAGAAAAACACTCTTCCTTCGTGCCAAAGGATGCCTAAGATATGTAATATGCTCGTTTGGGAACGTGGTTGAGAAGTACTTTTACGCAAATCGAGGTAAATATATGGAGGGGATTATTTCATTTTGAGGAAAAACACTGTTAAACGTGCTTTTGGCTTTACTTAACTCTTTGTCAAACAAGCTTAATGATAACCCATTGAAATTAAAGTAAAATAAGACGGCTCAAAAACCAAACTTGATTTTCATCCCTTAGCTTGCACGCACTTGCATCTTTCTATTGCTTACATCACATATTGCGGGCTGTTTGTAATTGTAATGGTTGCGAAAATTGATTCTTTTAATATTTTCAATATGTCGATTAGTAACAACGTTAATTTCTTTTTTATATTCCAATATGTTGGTAACAACTACATGATGTTATCATTAGTGACTAATTATACTGGTCTCTATCTAGGATCAATTCTTTTAGAATCCTTAACCGTATATGATAAGAATAAGTAACTATCGAACATTGCATTTAATATACTTACAAATTCTATGTATATATAAGTATAACGTTTCCCAGTGTCTGATTCGAACATGTGATTATGTGGAATGAACTTCTGCCTCAACAGCAACATGGCAGTCAGACCGTTGACTATAAGAATCTATCATCTAGTTTATCGCTAAAAAGAAAAAACACATGCATGTGCATATATATATATATATATATATGAATACATTATTAATTACATCAAGTGTAATGGATGTGTGTGTGTGTGTGTGTGTGTGTGTGTGTGTGTGAAGTATGACCTTTAATGAACTTGAAGAGCCAAGTAAGTTTCCTTTACTCTCTATCCGCAGATGAAGGAATAGATATAAATATATTTCTAATGCATTTGTGTATACACTCCGACAATATATACATGAATTCGTGGTATTAACGGTTAAAAGTAATTATTAGTGAGAAGTTGTTGTGTATGATGATAATAATAATGAATGAAAATGTTGATCGACAGAGCATACCGGAGTCATTAACGGCGAGATTGCTGAACGTGGCGGTGTTGGACGTTCACTCGAATCAGCTAACGTCGCTTCCGAACTCTATCGGCTGCCTCTCTAAGCTTAAGATCTTGGACGTCTCCGGCAACCTCCTTGATTCTTTACCCAAGACCATTGAGAATTGCAGGTACTCTCCCCCTCTCCCCCTCTCTCTCTACATATATATAGATATATCTTACTTATTTAAGTTTTGAATCCCACCCTGAAGTGCCAACCTTGGCTAGCGTCGAAAAGGATCGGGATTGAAAAGCCTGCATAATTTTTTTTAATTACAAAGACAAACTGGGTTTGATATAAAAAAGGAGAGTGTAGTTTAAACGAGGGATTAAGACCCTCATAAAAGATTAATCCATCATGAGGTGTTCCCTGCAACTTAGTGGTGCCCATGAGAGGAGATGTATTTGAAGGTTTTCTGAATGAGTTTCTTTTGTTGTTGTGTTGGCACATGTTAGGCAAAAGCCCGCATACTTTAAAATTACCCTATTTATTTATATATTGAAGTCTTGCCTCAAATATGCGGCTAAGGACCTGGCTTTCATACAATTTTATTAAATTTTAAATTTTAAAAATATTATGAAATATCCAAAAATAAAAACAGCAAATATCTGAGTTATTAATTCAAATAATAAATATTAGTAAAATAAAATTTTAAACTATTATTTCAAACTTTCAAAACTACTACATATGGTATTTGGTAAATGTTAACATAATTAATTGAAGGCAAAAAAAATACGTATAAAAACTCCGCTTAACACTGGTCAGTTACACATCACTTCCCTAAGTTTAAATTCAGTACTGGATTTCATGTTTTAACTACCAATATAATTCATCTTATGGCTAAATTTACCAATACCCTTTTAGAAAACGCAATGTCACAAGTGTTATTACTTTTTAAAAGAATATCCAGGCTAGATTTTTCTTGATACTACTGAAAGATATATAGACTTACGTTGGAATCCAATAAAACCAACAGTGGGGGAAACAGTATGAAACACTTGGAATAATGTTGTGTCATCCAATATTAATAGGCGACAGTAATTACTGTATATTTGACTAAAATTCATATTCCTACTTTATTTGTGTGGCTGTCCCTTTGTGTTTTCTCTAGACCCACCACGAAATCCATCAAATTAACAAAATCAGGATAGATTCTAAAGCCTAATGAGTGGTTCATTGATAAATATTTTACTTGTTAAATAATAGCTCTTGGAGATGGCAAGTTTAATTAATTAATTGCCCTAATCCTTATATATATATATATATAACAGGTAGCCTATGTAACCATGAATACTACACATACAAAATAATTCTGACTGAAAATTATGAAGTTCAACCTCTAGCAAAGTCACCGCTTACGTAATAAATTAATCCTAAATTAATACTTATCGTTTTACCTAATGGGCAAGCTATATATATATATATATATATAAAGTACTAAATGAAAGCAACAACATTGATTATTTACTGAAATATTCATTAAATTTTCCTAGTTGTTACATCAAGGATTTAAATAAATTAAAACTATTCCAACTGCTTTATGTTTTGATTTATCTTCACCAGAGCATTAGAAGAATTGAATGCCAACTTCAATAAGCTAACCAAGCTTCCAGAAACCACTGGGTTTGAGCTCGTAAACCTCAAGAAGCTATCGGTGAACTCCAACAAGCTTGTGTTCCTTCCTCACTCCACCTCCCACCTCACCGAACTGTGTGTCCTCGACGTTCACCTGAATTGCCTCCGGTCGCTGCCGGAGGACCTCGAGAATCTCATCAACCTCAAAACCCTAAATGTGAGCCAGAACTTCCAATACCTAGAAACACTGCCGTACTCAGTGGGGCTTCTCTTGTCCCTTGTAGAGCTCGATGTCAGCTACAACAGAATCAAGTCCTTGCCCGAGTCCATCGGCATCCTCAAGAAGCTGGAGAAGCTAAGCGTCGAAGGGAACCCCCTAACGTCGCCGCCGAAGGAGGTGGTGGAGCGAGGGGTTGATAAAGTGAAGGAATATCTGTGTCACAAGTTGAACTCTGTGCATGAGAGTCCAAAGAAGAGATCTTGGGTCGGTAAGTTGGTTAGGTGTGGAAGCAGACAATGGACAAGGAATAGGCATACAGAGGAATTTGCTCTCGGACATCATTATCGTACCATGAAAGGTCTTGGATCACCAAGTTCAATGACCATGTTCTCTCCAAAGCGTCTCTTTTCACCTCGTCGTTCTGTGTAATATAATTGACAGGCGACAATAATGGGTATCCCTAACTTCATTGTGTACATTTTGCACTGGATGTTTGCTGGTTGATAATATAAGTTAGGTCTGGGTTTCACATAAGACTTAGTGAGGGTGATGATGTTTCTGTAAAACGTATATATATATATAGGCCTCTCTAGTTCTGTATATATATAGTCCCTGTACATCTTTCATGGATATTGATAGGACCAGTTGGATCGATGTATGTAATGAAGGTGACATTGAATATTTGTCTAACATCAGGTTTTGTGTCTGATATTGCTTTCGTGCCAAGTTTAAATTTCATGAATATACATATTATATCATTTTAAGTAATTTTGTGTTTCACGTGGCCGAGATTAAAACATGTGTGAAGAGCTTTTTTATCTTATAAAGTGAAAAAAAAACTTTCCTTTCTATTTGATTTTAGTGTTTCAAAAGTATTATACTTAGATTAATTTTCTTATATTCATTAATGTTAAGTTCTTTAATCGCATGTAGACATGTGTCCTACTTTTCAAAGAATATCATCTAATTAGCCATCCGCAACTTTATAAAATAATTTAAAAAATAGGGGAAATTATACATAAGTCCCAAGGAGCAGAAAATAATACAAAAATATCCTTCAAAATCAAGAAATTAATGTAGAGTTCCAAGACATGGTGGATATTATATGTAAAAGCGAAAATATCAAATTGCCCTCCATTAAAATCTGTATTGACAACTAAAACACCTTAAATGACAATTAAAACAGTATTAATGGTAACTGATTAACTTGGGGCAATTTGATCTTTCCACTTTTAAAAATGATATCCCCAGGTCTCTTGAGACTCCACACTAATTTCTTATTTTGAGAGACTTTTTTGTAGTGTTTTTTGTTCCTTGGGACCCGTGTAATTTCCCTTTAAAAAGGTTAATCCAAACAATCACTTAGTTTAGCTAGCTTATTTGTATGCAAGACCTTGTAGTTTTTTCTCTTAATTATAATCAAAGTATTTTGTTGGAACCAATAGAAGTTGAGTTTAACGGAAGAGGCTAATTTTTCATAATTTAATGAATCAATTTTTGAATCCCCATTAAAAAAGTGTCTCGAACAAAATTGTATAAATTGGAGTGTATCTCTACTTAGCAAAATAAAGTATTTTATTAGGAAGAAAAAGAAAAAGAAAAGGACAATACCTTAGTGTTCTGCTTTGGAGATGAAGAATTCAAAGCAAAAGATCTTATCAATTAATGGTGCGCTTATGAAAGTGGATTAATGATATAGGGATACACAAATAATATTGTCAATTATTCCTTCAAATACCAAGTTTAATTATATGTAATATATATACAGTTTATTTAAGATTTCTAATATGAAAAAGAAATAGCCAATACGAACTAATAATTGATGAAATATTATTGTCTATTCAGTGAACTTGACGAAAAAAAGTTAAGAGTAAACAATGTAAAAGGATGACCATCATAAAAATCTCAAAACAAAAATCTCTAAGATGTTCTTTTGCGTTTCCTTCTATTAGCCAAAGGGACCATACTTTCTACATAGTCAAACATGGAAGTCACTCGTAGAGCACAAGTTTTAAACTTCCTACACTGGTTTTGAAGATTATATGAAACCAATCGACCATAAGATCCTTGAACAAGAATCTTGTCATGTCCCCAAAACCCTAAAATACTACTAAAGAAAGGGAACCGTCCAATCTCAAACTTCTTAGTCCAACTACTCTCAACCCCGTACTCATTCATAACCCAAACCTCAAATTCTTTATCCCTACGGCCACACACAGAGGCAAGGCTCTCGCCCACCACATGAACTTTTTTTGCAGAAGAGGAAATCTCAGGAGGCAAACTTATCGTCCCGAACACCTCTTTGCTAAGATCAAAGCTCAGAATAAGTTTCTTATTATAAATATCGTTTAGGTCCAATGCTAACCATTGATAAACCCCATTCAAATATGAACCGCTCGTCCTCGAGTTAACGAAGGCTTTAAATGATTGGGGAGATCAACATCTATTGTTCTCCAAGAATTAGTACTGAGATTGTACACTTGAACATGATGAAAATGATGATGAGGAGGAGGAGGTTCTTGCTCTTTCCTAGGAGAGATTGAAAAATGGACAACTTTGTAATCCTTTGTGATGGGATCAATTCCAAACCCTAACTGGGTGTAATGAATGGCTTTGGAGCCAGGAATAAGCTTCACCTCTTTTGTTGCTGGGTTCCACAAAATTAAGCTCCGGACACCGTTACGGAGACAAAAAATGCCATTACATTGACATAAACTGATATCCGTATCAAATCTTGCTTAGGGAAAGGCAAGTCTAAGTCTTGGACTACATAGGGTTCGTCGTCTTTGTTAGAAATCATGGATATTAAGAAGTGTGGCAGAACGGGATAATTATCTTGGGAGATAATAGCTTGAGGCAGTGATTCTTGGTGACAGATTTGGACCATTGAACTTGTTTGGCAATAAAAGAAGGGTCAGTGATAAGAGCGTACCAGGATTTGGATACACATTTGAATCGAAGCAAGGATTTTACTGGGAGCCTTATCATAATCTCCATAATAAGATCTTCAGGGAGATTATAGGTCAGCATTTTCTCCCTCGTTTTCATGTGAGAGCTCAGGGAGATTGTAGTGTGGTTGATAAGCTGATGATAAATACTCGCGCCGCCTGCAAAAACAGAGAAGTAAACGATTCAGTGATTTTGACTTCTATCCTCTTTCATATCAGAATAATTATATTTGATATATTATCCGACATTAAACATAAACACATTCTTTTACTGGTCATAGATATTTAAGCCTTAATTCATTATACGTTGATGGATTAACTCATTATGCTATAGACCTAGAGATCTAAAGATTTCGTTTTAACGCAAAAAGATAAATCTTAAGAAAAGAACGGTATATTGTAATTATATTTATAACATCCTAGTTTTCAAGGGCATCAAAAAGGGCTCTTAATGTTTTTTTCCAGGTAAACAACTCTTAATGCAACAAATACTTTCACTATTATTTCAATTAATTTTTAATCGCAAGATGTTATCTCTTTACTGTTTGTCATTAGGGGTGGGACAATGTTAGGCGGCTTATCAAAGGTATGTGGGTGGCCAGTAAAAGGTCGGAACAGACCAGGTTTTTACAGGTCTAGGCATCCTAAAAGGCCTGTTTACAAAAACAGGCCAAACCCAGGCCTGCATGACAGGCCTTTTGGCGTGTCAGACGCCCTGAACCCGTCTTTTTTTATTATATATATAGATTTTAGCCCTAGCTTCACCCTCATCTCATCCTATATATTCCTTTCAGTTTTTGCTGCCGCAAACGTACGTCTCGTCGGCGTCCTGAGAGTCACTCCAAATCCAGTTGCCGTTTTCTTCGATCTGTCCAGTCAAAGCATCGTCATCACCTTTGCCTTCCAGCTTCGTGTATACCATCAGCCGTCACCATCGGCCTCTAGGTTTTGTTCTTGCTCAGTTGTCATCGTCATCAGGTAGGCAACAGCTTCATTCTCCAATATCCGGAAAAATGACTTCCTTTACTGGTTTTTGGAACGTATTCGGCAAGATTGAGATTAGTATTCTCAGTGTTGAGTTTGATTCTTAGTATTTTGTAACAACCCTTGTTCTTTTCTGGCAAGATTGAGATTAACAGCGAACTGTTGCTTGAGATATTGGGCCCTGGTAACGTTGGTGGCTTGTTTCTTCCCATTCTCGGCGCTCTGCCTGATGCCATGATCATTCTTGGCAAGCACTATAATCCATCAATACGATACAATTTTATGTTTAATCCTAGAAATGAAAAACCAATTAAGATCTCACTGAATCAGCGAAACTGATTTGTTTCCTTGTGGAAATTATTGAAGATTAAAGATACCCCTCTTTTACTGTTTGGTTAATTGGAAAACATGCTCCGTCAATCGCCTTTATCATCAAAATGATGATTTTACTATATTAGTGAAAAATGAGATGAGCTCATGCCTCTTCGACATTTAAGTGATTGCGCAATCTTCTCTTGGATGTTCTAGATTTCACTTCTCCCCAATGTCTGGTTAGATGGGAAATCATGACGGCAATTGTTTGTATTTTTTTTTTTGTTATCTATTTTGTTTCCTTCACATGATACATGATACCTTCATTAATAGCTCTTTTTCATGCATAGACTAAAAAAAAGCTTTATTACAGATCACAGGCCAGATCAGGCCAAAACTAGGCCCAAGCTCAGACAAAAAAATATGATTGTTCACATGCCACAGGCCAGGCTAGATTTCACCCAAACAGGCCTGGCCTGTTTCCGCCCCTGTTTGTCATCAAAAATGGGAAGATTCAATTTTTTTAAAAATGTAATCACCCTGATTTCTGGGGAAAAGTAAATATTGAGAATCTTTTGAAATTTAGAAGATATTAGATACTTCTGTGATTAAATTTGATGATTAGGATATGTTATTAAAATAAGATGGAATAAAAGAAAAAAATGAAAAAAAAAGTAATTACTTGAAGATTCAGAGGCAAATAAAGGATAGAGATTCTTTCATTAATGGAGAAGTTTAACCTCTCTAGATTAATAGTCTCGTCCCTTACTCAATAGGCAAGCTATACAGTCTCTCTCTCTCTCTCTCTCTCTCTCAACATTATTTGTATTTGTGGATTCTGAAGATTCTATCAAATAAATTTCAGCATTTTCTTAATTAATTAATATAGTATTGGAGTATATAAGAAAATAACGATGTGAGATAACAAGAAAATTTCAGCATTAAATTTTCTTGTTGCTGCAAAATATCTGTGATAATTATCCGATTCTCTTGTGGCTATTGCCTGTTGGCGTTGCCCTTGGATTAAGCGAAATATCCAAGGTCTGTTTCCTTTCCCTCCGGCTGATATAGGTGGCTTATATAAGAATGACTTGATGATCTAAATATAACTTACCTTATTTAATGCTAATTTTTCATTTTTATCCTTACAATTAATACTGATTTTAAATTTTTCAGATGAGGATGATATATGTATGTTTAAAAAAATTTAAAAAAAGGTTATAAAAATTCTACGAAAATGCCACTGCCGTATACATATGTATGTATACAGAAATATATTCAAACGTATCAATGTATTTTTGATCAAAAACGTATCAATGTATTCAAACCTTGAAGAGCTCAAGTTTTGATCCACAATATGCATGTGATGCACATTAATTTCTAGGTTGCTTTCGGTAACATCCTCATCAGAAAGGACGAAATAGGGAAGAAGATAAAAGAGAAGGAGGCAGGAAAAAAAAGAGTGCCTCTAGAACCTGTGGCTTGCTGGTTTGTGTGCGTAGCACCGAACGGCAAAATGCGAGTTCGAATGGGCAGGAAGCATGAGACCAAAAAAAGAGTGAAAAACATAATGATAGTGATGGTAATGATGAGTTTACTTTTAAAAATAATTAATTAAAATAAAAAAATCTGCTACCACCATTTACAGGTGGCAGCCATGATGATGGATCTCCATCATTTAAAAAAAAGGAGGGTTGAATGGCACGGCGGGAAGTTGAGGGAGGTATTATATATATCCCCTCTCAGCTTCTCCTTCACACACACACACAAAACACATTCCATCTGAGAGAGAGAGAGAAAAGGCATCGTCGGTAGAGAGGGAAAGAGAGAGAAGAGTTCCTGAAGGGTGACTTTTCTAAGGTCCTACTTCTGAGATTATTTAGGTAAGTAAAACGACTTACTTTTAGAAAATTCCCTTCATAAAAGTTGTTCTAAATATTTTTCTCTTTCTAATGGTAGTAATATTATGTTGATTAGAGAATATTTTGGGATTTATATTTTTGTACAGTTTAAGTTTTATTTGTAGAAGACCATAAACTTGTAGATCTATTTTTATAACTATGATCTGTGAGATTAGATTTATTTTTCTGATACCTGAAATATTTTTAAGAATTTAGTAATTTTCAAAAAGATATGAGTTTTTATATATTTATGTTTTTTACTAAATAGTTAATGATTAAAAGGCTTAGATTAATATTAGCAAAGCTATTACTCTTGCTATTACATGATTTAATACTGTTAAAATAAGATTTGACCAAAAAGGGGGTGAATTGGTCAGATCAATAAAAAAATTGAAATCAAAAGTCGCAAAATCACCAAGAGAGATAATAAAAGATGAACACAGTGATTTATCCTGGTTCAATCCTCTATGACCTACGTCCAGTCCCTAGAGTACCTCTGAGCTTTTCAATTCACTAATCACCAACAAAACAGGCTCACCAGCTTTACAAATGAGAATCACACTCCCCCTTACAATATGCAAAGAAACAGAATCTCACGCACTCTGTTTTATGACCAAATTTCAACCAAACAAATTCAAGATTTCAACCTTGAATATCTCACAGATTTACAAAGATAATGAATGATATAAACTCTCTCAAAGAGTAGATAATGAATCAGTGAAGCATTCAGAAAAATAATGACAGAAGAAGATTTTCGTAGAAATGATGAGTAATGAATTTATGCGCAGTTTCATTATTTGATTGTTCCACATTTTCTGTCATTGAGGCTTCCTCCATTTATAGAAGAGTAAATAGCAAATACCCGTTACTCATATTTGAACATCCATTTGTCCGTTGGAGAAAAGTTTGTGTCCGTTACTCTCATGTGCTGTGGTAGTTGAGCGTCATAATTACGTTCCTGTAGTTGTACCGTTGCGCCGAACTTCATTAATTGCATTTCTTCTTTTCTTGAATAGCCCAACGTGTTTAATGCATGTTCTGTAAAACATTTTCAAGTCAGATAATGTTTAGAAAGCATAAATATAAAATAGAAAAGCTTCTGAGATCAAAATGCTTCGCTGTGAGAAAGATTTTCTACTGAAGAGTAATACTTGAGTGTTCATGTTCAATACTCGAGTGTTAACCAAGTAATTTGAATTTTCAAAACGATACTCGAGTGTTCTGTATCAATACTCGAGTGTTCTGAATACTTTTAAAACTGTTCGAGTGTTTTCTGAGAGTATTGTAAAAGTTCAGTATAAATACTTGAGTGTTAATATCACAATACTTGAGTGTTGATAATACTTTTAGCTTTTACTCGAGTATTCATAAAAAAAATGGAAGTGAAAACATTTATATCAAAATACTTGAGTGTTGGTTCAAAATACTCGAGTGTTTTGATGTAAGTGTTATGTTTTGAAAGACAGAAAATTCGATGCTCGAGTGTTTAGAGTCAATATTCGAATGTTGTCAACACTTTCATCAAATACTTGAATGTTCAGCTTGAAGTGCTGTCTTACATTTGAAAATTTTGCTCGATACTTGAATGTTGAAACCTAATACTCGAGTGTTGTGGCATGTTTGAAAACTTTGCCAATACTCAAGTGTTCAAAGTTAACACTCGAGTGTAGTTAATACTTTGCTCACAACACGGGTGTTCAGCTTCAAGTTGAAGTATTTTGACTCAATACTCGAGTGTTTAATATTCCTTTTAAAACAAAACTCAATACTCGAGTATAATAACATAATACTCGAGTGTTGTCAATACTTTTATCAAATACTTAAGTATTCTGCATCAAGTGTTGAGTATTCCTTTGAAATCAAGATACGATACTCGAGTATTTTAACCCAATACTCGAGTGTTGTCAATACTTCAACACAATACTTGAGTTTTTCATGAAAGTATTTTTCTGTAACCAATACTCGAGTGTTTGAGATAATCACTCGAGTGTTTGTAACACTTTCACTCAATATTCAAGTGTTCACTTAAAGTGTTAGTTTTCAAAAACATTTTAACTTATAATACTTAAGTGTTTGACATCAGAACTTGAGTGTTGTCAACACTTTCAACAAATACTCAAGTGTTGTCTGAAAGTGTTGATTTTTAACTCTTGAAAACCTTTGATACTTGAGTATTTAAATGCAATACTCAAGTATTCTCAATACTTCCACACAAAATTGATTACTTGACTACGGAACTCGAGCCAAGAACACTTAATTATCAATAATTTAAGCTTTATAATTTCTAAAATCATTTTGTTATCATCAAAATAACACATCAACAAATACATATTCATGTATATATATATTTAAATGTATTTTTGTTAAAAATATATATATAATATATAATATATACGTATTTGCATATGTATATTTATAATTATTATTTATAATAAAAGTATTTGGAATAAGTTATAAATTCGTTTAAATAATTTATTGTAAAGATAGAAAGTATTTAAATAAATTACTTAAATAAAAATATTTATAGATATAAATTTGTAAAAGTAGTGTGTGCGTAATATATAATAATACATATTTAAATATAATTATATAAATAAATAATATTAGGTATATACATATATACTATTACATGTTTAAAAAGAGAATCGAAAGCCACAACAGTGGCATGATTTATGCGTGTATTTATATTAATATGTAATATAAAATAATATATATTTAAATATATTTATATAAATAATATTAAATATATATTATTATACATTTTTTTAATAATATAGTAAAAATGAAAAATTTATAATATACCTATTACAACTACCACTTTTATTGTTATTATTATTTTTGACTCATGTACATAAATAATGTAACTTATATCTATACCTAATATGTGGGTATAAGGGTAGTTTTAAGTATTTAGATTATTTTTGAAGAAAATTTTAGAATATGTTAAGTAGTATATTGATAGAACATGTTGTGTGATTTTTGTAGACTCTCATTAAGAATTTTGGGAGTGACTCTTGTGTGCTTACTCGTAAGTTTGGAAGCTACAGGTAACTCTGAATATTCTTTCATATACTTGAGAACCGTATATGATTAAATTATGATTGAATTATGTTTTATGCATTTTTGGATTTAATTATTTAAATGCAAGTATTTAAAGTTTTCACTATATATATATTGGCATGAAAATTTTTGTTATACATGTCATGGCGGTTGGAGTGATTGGGTTGGAGTATGGAGGAAAAATATGTATGATGAGAATTTATCACGTAATAAGCCATCACTCAGTGCACAGTTGATGTCATTTGTTAGGACTCCATTTCCGTGTCTTTCCTTTGGCCAGGATTGCATTGGAATTATGGGACATGTGACACCTCCTTGGTTTTCTTTTAAGGAGGGGAGCCATAGTCCAGACTTGAGCTCTATACTTTTGGCCGGGTGTATCTTGAGAAACTGGTGAGCTTGAGACAATCCAGTTACATAGATAAGTTTCTGTTGGACTATGTGTTAGCCTATGGCTCCAGTCAGCGGAATAAGGTTGGACGGTGATATAAGGGTGGTTGCATATTGCATTATTTGTGATGATGATTGTGAGTTGCATAATTACGAAAGAAATTATGAAATTGTTTATATTATGTTTACTTCATATATATATAAATGTATTTCTTGAATCATATATTCTTTTTTAATTGTATGCTGTTTACTTGTGTGTGGTAGAAACTTTCAGAGTTACTGGGGCGTGGAATCTTACCCCATTATATTAACATTTTCAGGTGATTGTTCTAGTAGGCGGCAAGGGAAGGCACCTATGGAATGAGCCTTGTTGGCTCTCTAGTGCCCTTAGGCACATGCTATCATTTTGAATTGCCGTGACTCTAAGACTTCCGCGTTTTATTTTGATTTACTCTGATATTTTGGAATTTATTTTCTTTTTACTCTGATATTTTGAGAGGATTTAATTGCTATTAATGACATGTATTTTATGGCTTGACTGGGAATATGTTTTAATGAAATAATATTTGAAATCCTCTCTAAAAAAAATTCTTCGAGCATTCAGTCAAATTTTTGGATGTTACACTTTCAATATTTACCTTGCATAACGAAAAATGAAAATCATGGTTTTCCTAAAAAGTGGAAGAGGTAATGATAAAAAAAAAAAACCTGGAATCACACATCTCTTAATTAATATAGCATCTGGCAAAAAAAAAAAGATTTGAGATAAGTTATAACATCTAAAGCAAATATTAAAAATTAAGAGATTTTGCTCACCACTAGCTAATAACAAGTAAAGGATAGAAATCAAAATCAAACAGGTGAACTTCGGCTTTAGAATCAAAATCCCGATTCTTATACAGAAGATCAAAGAGCTCTAAGTGAATTTATTTCAATCAATAAAGATAACACATATATTATAAACTTAATTTTTTTTATAAAAATAAAATATCTTAATCAAGAGCCTTGGAAAAGATATAAAACTCTCTAAGAATTTTTGGAGCAAAAAAGTGCTCATATATAATAAATAGATTGTTTAATATAATTGTTGAATTCACAAACGTGCTAGGAATAGATTTGATCTCCTAGAATGTTACGCATCAAAGTTTGCGTTTCTTCTTCTAAAAACTAATTAATAATTAATAAATATATGGATTACTTATAAAATCCATTATACTGTTTAATTTCTTGAAGTATAAACCTTTTGCTGCTGTGAGCGTATCATTGGTTAATAATATGCAAATAAATCTCACGATACAAACAGAATTATTAATGTATATTTCTTCTTCTTTGTCTCCTTTTCAAATATAGGCATAATTTCTTTCTTTCGTCGTTGTTCACAAATGATGAATTAGATTTCAAATCTGGAAAAGAATGGATAAAGATCTTCTTTTTTTCAAAATCAAAATATATAAATTTAAATCTTAGTGGATCCAAATATTAATATGACAAAACAAGATCATCAGGGTTTAAATTATATTAGATCTAATGGTATATAAAGGTGAGGAATTCTGTCCCATGGCTCCTCCATATTTTGCCAATATTCATGAATGCAAAAGCAAACAGCTATGAAGAAACATGCTCTCAAGTGTCTCAAAGCACATGACAATTATATATCAAGATCACACACAGCAAAATGATTGTGCTTTCAGATCTAATTTCCTCCATCATCAGACTAAACAAGAACACCATTCTCCCAATCATTCTTCAACATTTCCCTTTCATTCAATTTACTACAACATGCCATTCTTCGGAGCTTTAAATTAGCATAAACAATATAATGGCTGCATAAGAAAGTAAAGCAACTTTTAACTAGGTGAGAATTCATGAAATAACCTGTGTCTGTGTGTTTGACAGTCCCCAGGATCAAAGTTGAACTACCTAAGCTCTACCACTATAAAATGGAAAAGAATGAGGAATGGGCATCAGAGTTCGGATCAATGAATCTAAATTCTAGCATCCCATGAATGCATGAAAAGGGCTACAAGAATGTTTTTACTTGAGAATGAAAAATTTCCAGGAAAGCTACTAGTGTGAAGCAGCTCTTGGGAACCAGCGATCGAACAGAAAATATCGAGAGATATGGCAAGAGACTAGTATGAAGAAAAGTTGAGATGAAAGAATTAGATCAGCCAGACCCAATAGTGAGGAGGGATACCAGAGGAAATGAGAGCCAGTTTGTAAGAAGGGAGAAAGAAGATTCTGTGAATAGCAAATAAGTTGTGCGCTGAAGAGGGAGGAGGTCAATTAGAATTTCAAAGAGTTTTAGGGAGAGTCTAGCCTCTCAACCGCTAGAGTGGCTGTGTTGTTTTGTTTTGCATTCCCTGTGACTGTTCTGAGTTATTTCAATCATATACAATACAGAGTATTTCATCATCTTTTTCTGGTTCTGTTAGGTACAGTTTTTGGTAGGTTCCACTAGAATATAGCTGAAAAGCACAAATTGCTACAGATACATATTTACACATGATGAATTAAGTCTCCCCCCACCCCCCAAAAAAAATAAAGGGTAATGATTCAACCCAAAAGGGGGGGGGGAAACAGTATCCTATCAACTCTGCTCATCCAGAACAATCAACTGTCTGTGGCCCAAGGGAGGATGACAGAACAAGCAAAATTGAGTTTGAAGGTTATGAGTTGATTTAAGAACCCAATTGGCACATTTTCTATCTTGATCAAAACTAATATTTCAGTCTCTCACAGAGACATGTCTAATTTCATCAGTCAAGAGCTCTATTGGTTGTCTGAGCCTACAAACCATGAACAATGCTTGAAACACATAAAGGCCACACAAACCAGCACAATCAGGCAGCCCATAGGCATTAATCTCCATTTTAAATGTGCAATCCACCTGAAAGTTGCATTTCCTCCAGACTCATATTACTCCTGAAGATTGTTTGATAGTGCAATGGCCAAAAGATATCTCTTTTCATCGACATATACCAATTTGGCCACGAAAGCAAACAAAATTGGGCACCAGACACTACTTCTTCGACCATGCATACTCAAGTGGCACAGAAGTCGGCATCAAATAACATTACTGCATTACCCTTGTACGCCTGATTCTTAAACGCATAATGATCATGCACTAAAAAGCAGAAAAAATAAAAACTCATTTGGCAATAATAGGTACTTAGGCTATAGATATCATATCAAGTCGAATTACCATTAGGACTTAAGTAATCCAAAGAGTTCTAACAAACTGGGTAGAATAGGCACTTGGAAAGATTAAATCTAATAATCTTCGCAATTGAAGACGCCTTACTCGAACTCAGTCATCTCATACGAAATTGAACGAAATTCATCTAAGATAAGCCGGGATCTTGATGCGAATGAAGAGCATACTCATCACATAAGCAAGCAGAACGGAGAAGACGCCGGCAGAGGCGTAAGAAGCCTTGACACTTTTCGCACGGTTGCGATCCAAAGCAAGATCCAAAAGTATAATTCCGATCCCACCAAGCACGAACATGAAGCCAGAGGAGAGTCCTTCGATGATGTACTGTCCGTTGACGCGTCCGGGCATGAAAACAACGGGTCGAACGGAGCCAGTATATGGATCCTGGGTGGACCCGATGCCGGGGGGCTCGACGATGACGTCGTAGACGATGCCGGAGACGACCATGAAGTAGGTGAGGAGGACTAGAGCAAAGACGGTCATCGGAGATGGGAGAGTGAAAGATGGAAGCTTGGAGGCGGAGGCGAGGCGGGCGGAGGAAGCTAAAGGGAAGGATCCGGACAATGTGGAAGAGGGGATCCATGGAAGTGGAGGACGGCGAATCGGCGACGGCGGATGAGGTAGAGCCATGAAGAGCCTGAGCTTCGGGTTTGGGCGGCATTTTGGTGGGTCGGTTCGATGCAGAATAGAAGGAAATCGAAGCAGAAGAAGATGGATCTTGCTTCAACACTGCGAGTGAATGATTCAGCTCGGAGTTTTTGACCTGATGTGTTTACTTCAGAAGTTAGATTGATTTCTTTTCTATTTTCAAGAGAATTTAGATTCTTTTTTTTTTTTGCCAGCAAGAGAATTTAGATTTTTTTATAGATAAAAGTTTAGGTGAGTTTGATCCCGATCCCCAACTAAGGTCAAAGCCTGGCCCCAGGGCTCTTTAAACACTTACAAGGGACTTACGAGATCGCTTATCAAAGGAGCCCTCACGATGGCAGAAGGAATTAAATCCACTTCCTTATTAAAGTTGTGTCCGTTCCTTACTATCTATGTCGATTCTCATCGGTAATTTAGATTCATTTCAGGAGTTTTTGGTTAAATTTTTGGGTTATGAAGATGAAGAACAAAGAGCGTCTTTATGGGCTGGACTGGTTGGTGTATATCTTTGGCCCAATTTAAAAAAGTTTAGATTCAGAAACTAAAAAATATTCTTCGCACCAAGGAGTAGGGGTCAACAGTCAATTTTCAGTAAATATTGAAATACTGAAATGCTCATGAAAATAAAATTGAATTAAAACGGAACCTAAAAATTAACCAAACTGAAATAATCGAACGGTTTTTTGGTTAACCGAATTAACCGAAAATATTTAATAATTTACTAATTTAAATATAATATAATAATATTTAAATATAATATAATAATATTTAATAATATATGTAAAAATATAATAATCATGTAATAATAATATTTAATAATTTATTTTTTACTAAATATATACATATAATTATATTTAATAATTTACTAAATAAAAACCAAATTCCGTTCTTTGGTTAAAACCAAATTTTTTCATAGAAATCGAACTAAAAATCAAACATCAATTTATCAAAAAATAAAAAACCAACAAAATTCGAGTTGTGTTTGGTTTAGTTCAGTTTTCTTTTTTTGCTCACTCCTAATCAATGGGCAACAAACATTGAGTCATAGGTTTTTAGTCTTGAACTTTTCAAATAAATATATAATAGGTAAATTCAAATTTTTATCATGGTCTCTAACTACTTTAGCACTTATTTTGGTATGTGGTATTGGGCAATTGGTACTGAAATTGTCTATTTTGTAATGTTTGGTATGAGAACTTCAACAATTTCTGAAACTATGTAATACCACTTAAATTTAAGTCCAAGATACCAAACCAAGCTTGGGGTTGTGAACCTTTTGATATAGCGGGTCGTTTGGTAAAGCGGTGGAGAAGTACTTTTACCATTTACGACGTAAATATGTGAAGGAGATTATCTCATTTTACGAAAAACACTGTTGAACGTGTTTTTGGGGTGTTGAGAAGCTTTTCCAAACACTCCATCACCAAAAGTCATATGGCCTTGTCTTAAAGCTCGCACACTTAGGGCTGTCAAATCTCCTAATTTTTTATGCATAAACCCTTGAGAATTTGTTTAGAATAAACAAAAATGAAGGGGAACATGAACACTTAAAAGAAATTAATTTATTGAACTTTAATCATTTTGGCACAAAGCTTATAGAGAACTGAAAGAAATAGTAATCGTTAACAAGTAAGCATGACATGTGATAGTGTCATGTGAGAGTCCTCATTGTTTTTGTTGTTTTTTTGGAGGGCCATATTGACCTAACAAAGACAAAACAAAAAATAATATGGAATTTATAAATTGGAATGCTTTTTTATAATAAATGATGGAAATAGGTAATCATGTGCATATATTGCAAGAAATAAATGAAATCAAGTGAAACCACCTTCCACTTTTAGGTTCAATTATTTATCATTTAATTTAAACATGAGGTGGTAGCTAGATTCCGTAACTAAGTAATATTTATGCCTCGTTTGGTACGTGGAATTGATTTTGATGGAATTGGAAGTGGAACTGGAAGTGAGATTAAAAGTATGTTTGGTATGTTGGAAGAAGTGATGTATTATTTTAATTTAATATTTATATTTATAATGTAAAAAAATTTATATACACCTTGTACAACAACAAAAATTCCCCCTCTTCCCCCAGAAAACTCTGATGTTGCCAATGTTCATCCATGGTCATCACCGCTGTTTGTCGCTGTTGTTCATCACTGTTGCTTGTCGTCGCAGTTCATTGCCTTTGCAATAGAGACGAAGATGAAGGCAGCATCATGGGTTTGGGGATGGTCTGATTACAAGCTTCTCTTTCTGTAGGCGTCATCATCATGGAGTTGTGGAGGCGTCGTCGATTACAATCTTCGCATTCGCATTCGAAGTTGTGGAGGCGGCAGCATCGTCGATTATAATCTTTGCATTCGCATTCAGAGTATTGGAGGCGGCAACGTCATCGTTGAGGCATTGTCGACAATCTTTACATTTGGGTTTTTCACCGTAGACGTCAGCGTCGTGGGTTTTTCATCGAAAACGGTGGCATCATGGAGGGGACGCCAGAGGGAAGGAGCTGACTGCGATGCTGGTGGTATAGTTACGAAGGAGATAACTTTGGAGAGGGATGAGATGGTAAATAGAGATAATGAATAAGGGTATTATTGTCCAGAAATCTCACTTCCATGGAAGTAAGATGGGTTACAAGGGTCTACCCATGGAACCCATTTTGATGGAAGTGCCACTTCCATAGAAGTGACTTCCAACATAGCAAACATTCAGATTCATGAATTTCACTTCTATTTTCATTTTCCACCTTTCATTTCCAACATACCAAACGGGGCATTACTCCCCATGAGTCTTTTTTTTTGGGATACCCCATGAGTCTGTCGAAAAGGTACAGTGTTAATATCCTTATAATAATTCTTTTACATTTTAATAAATCCCCCCTGAGAGTCCTCATTAGGAGCTAGTAGGCTCGTTTGAAAACGCGGTGAAGAAGTGCTTTTACTATTTATGAGGTAAATGCATGAAGAAAATTATCTTATTTTACAAAAAATACTGTTGAACGCACGTTTGATTTTTTCAAACGTGATTTCAAACAGCGCAAGTAGTATTGTTATTATACGAATAAATATATATAAAGAAAAAATTATTAGTAGTAAATATCAAACATATCTTTCTATTAAATTTTAATCTATAATATCTTTAATTTTTTCACTATTAAGCTGGTTCATAAGTATTTTTATAAATTCACTAATATACGAGTATTTTGAATATTGTCTAATTCTAGTGGGAAGGATAGTAAATGCAGCCATTTGCTTGAAAAATATTGGGCAAGAAAAATCACTATGATCTATGATCCCTTCATAAAATTTTAATTCATATGCATTTGCAATCTTGTTAACATTAGTAGAAGCTCATTGCAAGAGTTTGGGAAATTTGTGTTTAATTACATTATCATATGAAGATTAATGTTACTTTGATTATAATTAATTTGAGGAGCCATGCTTAATATGTAATTTCATATCTTCATAATTTGTGTGTGTGTGTGTGTGTGTGTTGCATCTCAAAGAAATTTCTATTTTATGGAAAACTAATTCAAGGTTAAATTTTTGACATGGTAAATGGATTTCAAAGCCAGTGTTTCCTTTTGATATCTGTTATGTACCTTTTTTCCAAATAATTATTTTATTGGACGATTCATAATTATAATATTACTAACATGTTAATAAAAGAGTTTATTAATATATATCATTTAATTATATATTAGTTTATAAGTCAATCAAACTAGTTTTAAAAAGAAAATATATAATTTCTTTAATCTTCTAAAAAAAAGTCATTTCATAGTTATATTAAAGATAGAGGGTAGTACGTAAATAAATGAAACAAAATTAGTTAATGACTTATGAACTACTTGGATGGAGCAAAAATGAGAGATGAGATAAAAGTTATTGAGAAAATGGAGGAAAAATGATTTTTTTCCTACCGGTATAGAAGAGAAAAAAATGGAAGGAAAAGTTTAAGAGAAAATGGGGCATGGATCTCATCAAATTTTCTTCCAAAATTTTTTCTATAGACATTGAGAGAAAATGGAGGAAAAACACATTTTTCTTATTTACCTATATACTTTTTATTACTTTTTTATTTTAAAGTATTAAGTTTAACTTTTTTAAAATTTTGACTATTGCTTTTTTTAAAAGGATAAGTTTTAAGATATATTATAATATCTAATTTATTTTTAATTATTTATTAAAACATCACAACCTTAAATATATTCTTATATAAATTATTTTATTTTGAAATAATCACATTGAAAACATATTTTTAATAAATAATTTGATTTTAAATCATTTAATGATTAATTTTAATATAATTTTTTATTATCATATTTAATTTAATATTATATTTAATATATTTTAATGAAATTTTACTTATTCAACAATTTATTAAAAAATAATTTTAAGAATACTTTAATCATCTAACAATTTGTCTATTTTTTATTATCTATTTTTCCTAATATATCCAAAGATAATTTTTTCTCTCCAACTTTTCTCTGTCTCCATTTTTCTCTTTCCATTTCCTTTACTTTCAACTTCTCTTCCGATCTAAATGGAGTCTTATAGTTCATTGTATACTAAACACTTGCCCAACGATTGGTTAAAGGTAAGATGAAAGGTTTTTACACAATCAAAGGAGAATACCTGGATCCGTTCGAAAACCTATTCTCCAAGTTATTTTTTTTATAACAAATGATTTGTTAACATTTAAGAAAATAAAAACCTACAGTGTTTGTCAAAGTTTCTCAACACCTTAAAAATATGTTTAACAGTATTTTTCCGTAAAATAAGATAATCTTCTTTACACATTTACCTTATAAATGATAAAAGCACTTCTTCACCATTTTTCGGACAGATGCGTACTTACCTACATAACTAAACAAAGAGACAATCCTAGTCTTAAATTTTTTTTTTTACATCTCATGTTGTTGGTTTGTGTGCAGAGTTAGGGAGCAATGCATGAGATTTGTTTCAATTCGCGCGTGTCGGTCGGTGAGCGAGGGCGTGATTCACTGAAAGTTCACAATCAATCTCAGTCCCCGACAGCTGCCAATTTCCGCCGTTAGCGGCATCTTTTAAATCCACGTGTCTACTAACCTTTTTTGGCTCTTTCTTCCTCATTTGCTCATGCCTCGTCTTTTTCCCATCCCTCCCTCCACAGTACCGCCCTCTACTATTTCAAGTACTAAAATATAAAACCAGCAAGCTGCTAAAACAGCCGAGTGGCTGAAACTTTGCTTTTTGCAGTATTTTGGGGTTTAGCTCGCTCAATCAATACTCAAGCACTATCACTCACTGCGCAGCCACATTTTACCCTCTAGGGTTCCAGGAGGAGTACACCCCCTTTGAGTTCAGGAAGAGAGTGTGGCTAATCTGAGCTGAGATGTTTAGTTTCTTAACAAGAAAAGATGTTAGAAAGATTCTCAAGCGCAAAGACAGTGATGCAGGTGAAAAAGGTAGGGTCTTTTTGCTTTTCTGACAACAGCTTCATCACTGTTAGTAGCTGTCAATACGCTTTTTACTCAGAATCAGGCATCCTAGTGCTCAAAATTTGCAGTCTTTTTGCTGGAATTAGACTCACATTCTCAATGATTTTTCTTTTTTGGGGTTTCTTGGTGTTTGTTTCTTTGTGCATTTTGGATCTCATTTAGTGTTACAGGTTTTGATGGACCTAAAATGCAACATACCATTATATTTTTGGACTCATCAATTGTCGTTGTTGACGTGGGTTTTTCTGGTTTGTTTTCCTAGTATACAATGTAGCTTATTGATGCTTATTTATCAGTGTATTCTGGAGTCTAGATCTCATTTTGTGTAGTAAGAAGGTCTGAACTTCTGATGGTAGGCTACTTCATGGTTAATATTTTCTCTGTTATGTTTTTTTGGTATACATTGTATCTTCTGGCCAATGCTGGTCACATTGATGCTTCTCTACTCATAAATGAAGGTTCAATCAGTCTGCCTTGCATATGCTTTTGTTGATCGATTCATACATGTGCGCTTGCTATATTGATTCATTTAACTTTGTTATTGTTTATTACTGTTGATGAAAACTCTGTTTCTTTGTATGGGAACTCATTCAGTTCGATCTTGGGATTTACTCTCTCTCTCTCTCTCTCTCTAAATGGAACTTGCGATTTGCTTTCATGTTTTCTTTTGACCCATCACTACTATTGTAAGTCCACTGCTTCTTAGTCTTTTGATGCATTTAAGACTGGAATTTATCTATATCTTAATGTACTTGAAAAGGTGAAACAATCCTGTTTTGGAGCTGATTCTGGTTGTCACCATCTGCACCTGCATCTAATTCCAACAAATCCATGCAACCGAGTAGAATTTGAACTTACATATAATATAATCTTAAATTTCCACTGGATTAGCTATATAATATTAGCCCTATATCTTTGACCACTGAGATTTTTATTTTATTTTGCAAGCTTTGTTATTAACACGTAATTGTTTTACTCGGAGAAATATCCTATAATCCCTATCATTAATGGGTTCTTATAAAGTTTTAGGACTTGCATTTATACTACATGCTTGTATTAGCTTTGCAATCTTCATTCTAATTCAAATAAAATTCGCTTTCTAGTTTTGCAGCCTAGTTGTAATTTTGCTTTAGACAATCTATCATTAAGTGAAAAACTACTAATTGATGGCACTCAATGTTACCATCATGTAGCCTTCCTTGATGTCTTTTATTATCTGTTATGTCTCATTGCAGGAAGAGCACTCGAAGAGTTAAGATCATCTCTTTTCAATGAGTTTTGCTCATCTGAAGGTGCAAAGCGTCAACAGCAGCGTATTTGTGGTCCTGCTGTTGCACTGTCCTTCAATTTCCTGATTGCTGTTGGTATTATTTTCATGAATAAAATGGTACTCACTTTACCTTCTATTTGATTAATCTTCATAATGTATTTAAATTTCAAATTAGCATGTTTTCTGACATTCTTGACTTTTATCTCATTCTTCCTTTTCTTTCTCTTTTATTTTTCCAGGTGCTTCAAACTGTTAATTTCAGATTTCCTATTTTTCTCACACTAATTCACTATCTAGTAAGCTGGTTCTTCATGGCTGTACTTAAAACATTTTCTCTGCTCCCGGCATCTCCATCCTCAAAATCGACTCAAATGTCAAGTTTATTTACTCTTGGATTCGTCATGTCTCTATCAACTGGCCTTGCTAATGTCAGCTTAAAATATAATAGGTAACATAAAATGTTCACATTTTCTTTTTCTTTTTTTAATTTTTCTCTTTTATACTCTGAATTTAATTTCTATATGTTCAGCATTGGTTTCTATCAGATGGCAAAGATTGCAGTAACACCGTCAATAGTTCTGGCTGAATTTATACTGTATAGGAAGAGAGTTTCTATGACCAAGGTAAGTGCCTACATTTTGTATGTGAACATATATCTGATAAGAAATATAATTTATAGAAATGTGTATCATCCTATTGTGCCTTGTAGTGCTCATGGTTTCATAACTTATTCGTGAATTTTTTTCCTTTTGTATTATTAACTCTTGTAAAGTCCTTTTTGTTTGAGAAAATTTACAACGTAGTTCTATCCTCTCAATTGAATCGGAGATTGAAACCTCCTAATTTAGTCTTATGAAAGATCACTATCCTCTTAATTTGATCCTTTAAAAAATTTTAATTTAGTCCCTGAATCAAAATGGTCATGAAAAGAGGGTCAAAATGATTCCCAAAGGACCATTTTGAGGTGGAGCAAAATGTTCGGAAGGCTGAAATGAGAAATTTCATCTTTGCAAGATCAAATTAAAGGGAAGCTAATATTTCAAGGACTAAATCAAGGGACTATATCCTTAGAAGACCAAATTGAGGGGAGAGTGATCTTCTAGGGATTAAATCATCACTTTACCCGGTTTCTTATTTAAAAAATGACTCATTCATAAAGCAAGTATATCTGTTAAAGATCCTTCTCACACCTCTACTCGACCTGTATATTTCTTGAAGATAAGCTGAATCATTCTCGTTAAGTTCATTTTACATAGCTTTAATGAGCTGCTGAAGTCATGCTTGGAGCATACTTTATAGTCTCGGGAATCTGTTAATGAAAAATCTTATTTTCTATTGTTAGCAAACATTCACTACATGTGAGCTATGTATTTGGGATTTTCGAGGAGCGTTTGAACTTTTGGCTTCCATTCCCACCTCGCCCCACCCACCTTTACCACCCAACCTAACCTGAGGCGGCCATATATTTGGGATATTTGTGTTTATCTTATTGCTGTTTGAAATGCTTACCACAAGAGTTTGATAATTTACAGGGTTTAGCACGCACGGTGGTATCTATTGGTGTTGCTGTGGCCACGGTGACTGATCTGCAGTTTCATGTATTTGGCGCTTGTGTAGCTTTGGCCTGGATTATACCCAGCGCTGTGAACAAAATCCTTTGGTCCAGACTGCAGCAGCAAGAGAACTGGACTGCTTTGGCGTAAGCTACCAACAGCATTTATATATTCCTGCCCTCAACTCCACATCCCTGAACAAATTGAGTCCTAGTGTCAATTTTCATCATGAATTCTTTTTTCTGTATTACGTGTGACTTGTGTGGATCAATCAAACAGGTTGATGTGGAAAACAACACCCGTTACTTTGATCTTCCTGGCTGCTATGTTACCTTGCTTAGATCCTCCTGGTGTGCTTTCATTCAATTGGAACTTCCAAAACACACTTGTGATTTTTGC